>JAMZAV010004936.1:0-41656 GCA_024449915.1 Sweltsa coloradensis
GGGGGGGCTACGCTCCTTTGACTAAATTGTTGAACAAGTATTTACGAAAGCTAATTTGAGTTCTTAAAAATGGGGAAGCAACCACTTTGGTTACCGCAATATGTCGAGTGTGCATGTGCGACCGCTAGGTAAAGCTCAAAAGGCTAGTGTAACCGCGCTTTGCATGCGCCGTCACGTGCGAGAGAGGTTCAAGACAGCTTCAGACATTGCGTGAAACGTACATCGACTGCTTGACCTTCCGGGCGCGTGACGACATATTATCATAACTAGGGAGCGGATGTTCAGGACCTTTCAAAGTGAGAAAAAGACAGGCAAATAGTACCATAAAACACAAAAGAAGGACCTAAAAAAACAAAAAAGGACCTATTGAATGTAATCGAATTCTATTGGTTTCACTACTTTCAGTAATGTTTTATTACAGTTACACCAATACATTTTTATTGAGAGAGGGGGGGGGGGGGTAGTTTTGTTGATATTTCAAACACAAGATGAGAAAATTAAAAACATAATTTAAACATTTTAATTTCGTTTCACATCTCTGACTCATCCCACGTTATAGTATTCGACAACAAACAAATCATTGCGTATGTTGGCCCGACAATGTGGCAAGCTCAACACTGCACTCACACTCGCACGTTTTGCATCTGTTTTAGAAAATTATATCAAAATAGGAAAATAGTACCTTAAAAATCCCCAAAAAGGACCTTTACTTATGAATGAAAATAGGCAAAAATAAATAGGCATTTTAAGCCAAAATAAAATGCATATTTTTGGCATCCCTAACACTTGAAACATAATTAAAACTATTTTCCAGGCATGTATTTACCAATAGAAAAAAGGAGATGTCCTGAACATCCGCTCCCTAATCATAACAGACAGGTAGACAGGAAGACAGACAGACATAGACAGATAGACAAACGGATATCAGACAGACATAGACAGATAGACAGGCAAGCAGGCAGGCAGACAGATAGACAGACATCAGACAGGCAGACAGACAGTTAGACAGACAGACATAGACAGATAGACAGGTAGGCAAGCAGGCAGGCAGACAGACAGACAGTCACAGGCGAGCGGAGCGAAGATTCCATTCTGCTACACTGGAGAAAAAATCCGGAACGTTTTTTTTTTTTTTTTGTATTTTTGTGTCTGTGAACACGTACGATTCCGGCTAAACCGATAATCCAATTGCGATGAAATTTCCTGGAGACCTTTCAAATCTCTGAACTAAGAACTGCACGGTTCGAAAAATCGATTGAAAAATTATTTCTCATAAAAATCGCAATTTTACGTTTTTTTTCGTTTTTCTTTTTTGTTTTTGTTTGTATTTTTGTGTGTTTGTTAACACGATTCTAGCTAAACCGATAGGCCCTACTCCAATTGCGATGAAATTTTCTGGAGACCTTTAAAATCTCTGAATTTAGAACTGCCATCTTTTTTAGCGTAATCGATAAATAATTTCTCATGAAAATTGCAATTTTACAATTTTTTTTCGATTTTCTTGTTTTTTCTGTTTGTATTTTTGTGTGTTTGTTAACACGATTCCAGATGAACCGATACTACAATTTCGCTAAAATTTTCTGGAGGCTTTTGAAATCTTTGGGCCTAGAACTGCAACGTTTTTGAGCGCAATCGAAAGATTATTTCTCATGAAAATAGTAATTTTACGTTTTATTTCGTTTTTCTTTATGTTTTCTGTTTGTATTTTTGTGTGTTTGTTAGCGCAATTCGGGCTAAACCGATACTCCAATTGCGATGAAATTTCTGGAGGCCTTTTAAATCTCTGAACTTAGAACTGCCACGTTTTTGAGCACAATCTAAAAATTATTTTTTATGATATCGCAATTTTTACGATTGTTTTGTGTTTCTTTTTGTTTCTGTTTGTATTTTTGTGTGTTTCTGTTTGTTAACACAATTCCGGCTAAACTGATACACCAATTGGGATTAAATTTGCTGGAGGCCTTCGAAATCTCTGAACTCGTTTTTGAGCGCAATTGAAAAATTATTTTTCATGAAAATCGCAATTTTACGATTTTTTCATTTTGTAAAATTACGATCATTTAGTATAAACAAATCTTAGACTAAGTAATGATTTTTCACAGAACAACAGAAATCTGCATAACACATGGCAGCACAATGCACCAATTACGCTCATCCAACAACGCGCCTGAAAAAGCGCTTGCGAAGCTTCCTATTATATACCTATTGGTTACCCCCCCTTATTAATTCACTGCAAACCTCTTTCTCCCTGGCAAACAAGCCGTCTCTTATTCTGCACCCGCTGTCCCTCGTCGGAGATGCGCCCACATAAAACACACTGCAATTAATGTAATGGGCAAAAAAACGTGATTTCGGCTAGTGTTAAGAATTAGCGTGGCGGTCTAGAATCGATAGAAAAACAGTTTCCGAGTGGCCTTGACCTTGACCTTGGCTAGTCGCGGTTATGAACTAGACTAGGAAAACGCTTAAGTTCCGCCGCGTTGTTGGATGAGCGTAATTGGTGCATTGAGCTGCCATGTGTTATGCGGATTTTTTGTTGTTCTGTGAAAAAAAATATTACGAAGTTCAAGATTTATTAAAATTAAATTAAATATATATATATTTTTTTTTTTAAGAAATCATAATTTGAAAAAAAGAAAAAAATTGACAAATTGCAATTTTTATAAGAAATAATTATTCGATTGCGCTCAAATTTCACACGAATATATAAATTCATAAAATTAAGGTTCTATGAAAAAATCATTACAATAGGATAAAGCATGTAGGTGTTATAAGTCAAAAAATTGTTTTAAAAAAAGAAAAAACCCGCAAAATTTCTATTTTCATGAAAATAATTTTTCGATTGCGCTCAATTTCACACGAATATCTTAATTTATAAATTAAGGTTCTGTGAAAAATAATTGAAATCGGATAAAGCATGTAGGTGTTATAAGTCGAAGAAATTTTTTAAAAATCGAAAAAAATCGTAAAATTGCGATTTTCATAAAAAATAATTTTTCGATTGCGCTAAAAAACGTGGCAGTTCTAAGTTCAGAGATTTCGAAGGCCTCCATAAAATTTCATGGCAATTGGAGTATTGGTTTAGCCGGGAAACGTGTTAACAAACACACAAAATACAAAAAGAAAGAAAGAAAAAAAAAACATTCCGGATTTTTTTTCTCCAGTGAAGTGAAATGGAATCTTCGCTTCGCTCATCCAACAATTTAAAACTATACTAGGAAAACGCTTAAGTCCCGCCGCGTTGTTGGATGAGCGTAATTGGTGCATTGAGCTGTCATGTGTTTATGCGAATTTTCTGTGTTCTGTGAAAAAATCATTACTGTCGAAGATTTTTTGAAAACTAGGAAAACGCTAAAGTCCCGCCGCGTTGATGGATGAGCTTTTTATAGGTTTTAGTTTGCGTGGGATATCTTTACTTTTGCAAGTGCTTTGTTTTGCTGCCTACGCATTGTAGGTGAATGTTGTCAAGTTTCTTTTGTTTCTTGTCAATTGGTATTATTTACCGTAAAAAACTTGTATTAAAAGCTTATTTCTATGGATTCTGGCTAAATTGTTCCACTTTTTTTTTCAAAGGTACAACATAACCATAACCTTAATGTCCATGTATAATATGAACGTTGTAGCCCCACCCATTTGGTCAGAATTGGCCAAATGGCACGAAAATGTTGCACAAAAAGTCAAAAACGTATATTAAAAGCTTTATTTCTCTCGATTCTGGCTAACTTTTTCAACTTTTTTTTTTCATAAAGCAATACATCACCATTACCTTAATGTCGCATGTGAAATATGAACGTTGTAGCCCCACCCGTTTGGTCAGAATTGGCCCAAATGGCACGAAAATATCGCACTAAAAATCGAAAAAATCGTAAAAGTACGATATTCATGAGAAATATTTTTCGATTGTACCCAAAAACGTGGCAAGTCTAAGTTCAGAGAAAACGAAGGTCGTGTCAAATTTTCATCAAGATCGCATATGCCGTTTGCCCGGTAGAGAGCGAACAAACAGACGGAAAAACAAAAAAAAAACAAACAAACAAAAAAAAAAAAACAACGGAGCTAAATTTTTTGGAGGGTCGGTGAAATTGAAGTCTTCGCTTCGCTCATCCAATTATTAAATTAAATTAAACTAGGAAAACGCTAAAGTCCCGCCGCGTTGATGGATGAGCTTTTTAAAGGTTTTAGTTTGCGTGGGATATCTTTACTTTTGCAAGTGCTTTGTTTTGCTGCCTACGCATTGTAGGTGAATGTTGTCAATTTCTTTTGTTTCTTGTCAATTGGTATTATTTACCGTAAAAAACTTGTATTAAAAGCTTTATTTCTATGGATTCTGGCTAAATTTTTCCACTTTTTCTTTCAAAAGGTACTACATAACCATAACCTTAATGTCCCATGTATAATATGAACGTTGTAGCCCCACCCGTTTGGTCTGAATTGGCCCAAATGGCACGAAAATATCGCACAAAAGTCAAAAAACGTATATTAAAAGCTTTATTTCTCTCGATTCTGGCTAACTTATTCAACTTTTCTTTCAGAAAGCAATACATCACCATAACCTTAATGTGTATGTGAAATATGAACGTTGTAGCCCCACCCGTTTGGTCAGAATCGCCCAAATGGCACGAAAATATCGCACTAAAAATCGAAAAAAATCGTAAAAGTACGATATTCATGAGAAATATTTCTTCGATTGTACCCAAAAACGTGGCAAGTCTAAGTTCAGAGAAAACGAAGGTCGTGTCAAATTTTCATCAAGATCGCATATGCCGTTTGCCCGGTAGAGAGCAAACAAACAGACGGAAAAACAAAAAAAAACAAAAAAAAAACAAAAAAAACAAAAAAACACATCGAGCTAAATTTTTTGGGGGGTCGGTGAAATTGAAGTCTTCGCTTCGCTCATCCAATTAAAAATTAACTTAATTTTTTTTAATAAATCGTAATTTTTACGTAACTTTAAAAAAGAAAAAAATCGTAAATTGCAATTTTCATAAGAAAATATTATTCGGTTTGCGCTCAAATTTTACACGAGTATATTAATTCAAAAAATTTAAAGGGTTCTATAAAAAAATCATTACAATAGGATAAAGCATGTAGGTGTTATATGTCAAAGAATTGTTTAAAAAAAAAAAAAAACGTAAAATTTCGATTTTCATAGAAATAATTTTTCGATTGGGCTCAAATTTCACACGAATATCTTAATTCATAAAATTAAGGTTCTGTAAAAATCATTACAATCGGATGAAGCATGTAGGTGTTATAAGTCGAAGAAATGTTTTAAAAATCGAAAAAATCGTAAAATTGCGTTTTTATAAGAAAAATTTTCCCGATTACGCTCAAAAACGTGGCAGTTCTAAGTTCAGAGATTTCGAAGGCCTCCATAAAATTTCATCGCAATCGGAGTATCGGTTTAGCCGGAATCGTGTTAACAAACACACAAAAATACAAAAAAAAAAAAAAAAAAACATTCCGGATTTTTTCTCCAGTGTAGTGAAATGGAATCTTCGCTTCGCTCGCTACGCTCATCCAACAAATAGAATACGTTATACAAATCATTAAACACATGAACAAGTATAAAAGAATTAAAATTTTACAACAAATACAACAAGAAAAACTTGAATAACAAAACTATAAATAAAACGGCTGAAAGCACAAGATGAATGAAACAAAATGCAGTTACGTATACTAGGAAAACGCTGTCCCGCCGCGTTGTTGGATGAGTGTAATTGGTGCATTGAGCTGCCATGTGTTATGCGGATTTTTTGTTGTTCTGTGAAAAAATCATTACTATGTTGAAGATTTTTTTTAAATAAAAAAAAATAAAATTATAAAAAAAAATAACTAAAATTAAAAAAAAAAAAATTAATCGTAATTTTAAAAAAGGAAAAAAATCGTAATATTGAAATTTTCATGAGAAATAATTTTTCGATTACGCTCAAATTTCACACGAATATCTTAATTCATAAAATTAAGGTTCTGTGAAAAAATCATTAATATCGGATTAAGCATATGTGATGCGGAATAGGAAAAGGGACCTTAGGGTTAACATTTTCAAAACATGTTTTTTGATATTTTTACAATAAGAACAGGATGCTGATCATTTTGCAAAAAAAAATTATACAAAAACTTCAAATTGAGTGAGCTATGCACTTTTCTGTTTGACTTGATTAAAAATCAACTTTGCGAGAAAAACAGGTGTAAAGTTTCTATCTAAATTTTCTATTTTCTATCAATTTTGACCAAATTTAAAGGAACTTTTCCTTGTATTTTTCTATTTTCTATCAATTTTAACCGATTTAAAGGAACTTTTTTTATTTTAGACACAATTTTAAATAATTACCCACCATCCTACCAAAAAAACACAAATTTTATAAAAAAACACAAATTAGGCCTATTTTTTTTTTTTTTTTTTTTTAATTAAAAAACAGTATTTGGATAGCATTATTTTAATTCCAAAGCATAATTTACCATTATTAAGTGAAAATTATGTAAAAGGCTAAACAAAAAAAAAATCAGCAATTTACACATTTAATCACGTTTTGCTCTTTTCTAGGCAAAAAACTTTTTAACCCTAAGGTCCCTTTTCCTATTCCGCATCACATATAGGTGTTATAAGTCGAAGAAATTTGAAAAATCGAAAAAATCGTAAAATTGCGATTATCACAGAAATATTTTTTGATTGCACTCAAATTTCACACAAATATAAATAAATTTATGAAATTAAGGTTCTGTAAAAAAATCATTACAATCGGACAAAGCATGTAGGTGTTATAAGCCAAAGAATGTTTTAAAATTAAAAAAGAAAATCGTAAAATTGCGATTTTCGTAAAAAATAGTTTTTTGATAACGCTCAAATTCCACACGAATATATCAATTCATTAAATAAGGTTCTGTGAAAAAATCATTACAATCGGACAAAGCATGTAGGTGTTGTAAGTCGAAGAAATTAAAAAAAAAAACGAAAAAAATCGTAAAACTGTGATTTTCACGAGAAATAATTTTCCGACTGTGCTCAAAAACGTGGCAGTTTTTTGGATGAGCGTAGCGAGCGTAGCGAGCGAAGCGAAGATTCCATTTCACTACACTGGAGAAAAAATCCGGAATGTTTTTTTTTTTTTTTTTTTTTTTTCTTTCTTTCTTTCTGTATTTTTGTCTGTCTGTTAACACGATTCCGGCTAAACCGATACTCCGATTGCGATGAAATTTTATGGAGGCCTCCGAAATCTCTGAACTAAGAACTGCCACGCTTTTTGAGCGCAATCGAAAAATTATTTCTCATGAAAATCGCAATTTTACGATTTTTTTCGATTTTTAAAACATTTCTTCGACTTATAACTCCTACATGCTTTATCCGATTGTAATGATTTTTTCACAGAACCTTAATTTTATGAATTGATATATTCGTGTGAAATTTGAGCGTAATCAAATAATTATTTCTTATGAAAATCGCAATTTTACGATTTTTTAAATTTCTTCTGCTTATAACACCTACATGCTTTATCCGATTATAATGATTTTTTTTCACAGAACCTTAATTTTAGGAACTAGGAAAACGCTTAAGTCCCGCCGCGTTGTTGGATGAGCGTAATTGGTGCATTGAGCTGCCATGTGTTATGCGAATTTTCTGTTGTTCTGTGGTAAAATCATTATTAAATTGAAATGTTTTAAATTAAATAAAATAAAATAAAGAATTAATTTATTTTTTAATTTTTTTTATTAATCGTAATTGTTAAAAAAAATCGTAAAATTGAATTTTTTATAAGAAATAATTTCTCGATTGCGCTCAAATTTAACAGTAATATATAAATTCATAAAATTAAGGTTCTGCGAAAAAATCATTTCAATCGGAATAAAGCATGTAGGTGTTATAAGTCAAAGAATTGTTTTAAAAAAAGAAAAAACCCGTAAAATTTCGATTTTATGATAAATATTTTTTCTATTGCGCTCAAATTTCACAAGAATATCTTAATTCATAAAATAAAGGTTGTGTGTAAAATCATTAAAATCGGATAAAGCATGTAGGTGTTATAAGTCGAAGAAATTTTTTTAAAAATCGAAAAAAAAATCGTAAAATTGCAATTTTATGAGAAATAATTTTTCGATTGCGCTCAAAAACGTGGCAGTTCTAGTTCAGAGATTTCGAAGGCCTCCATAAAATTTCATCGCAATCGGAGTATCGGTTTAGCCGGAATCGTGTTAACAGACAGACAAAATAAGAAGAAAGAAAGAAAGAAAGAAAAAAAAAAAAAAACATTCCGGATTTTTTTCTCCAGTGTAGTGAAATGGAATCTTCGCTTCGCTCGCTACGCTCGCTACGCTCATCCAATTAATATATTCGTGTAAAATTTGTGCGTAATCGAATAATTATTACTTATGAAAATCTCAATATAACGATTTTTTCCTTTTTTTAAAATTACGATTAATGAAAAAAAATAGTTAATTTTTTATTTAATTTAATTTAATTTTAAAAAAATTCAACAAAGTTCTGATTTTTTCACAGAACAACAGAAAATCCGCAAAACACTGGCAGCTCAATTCACCAATTACGCTCATCCAACAACGCGGCGGGACTTAAAGGGCCCGTTCACCTCTTTAACAGTTATTCTTAAAACCAAGTACGAACATAAAAATTAAGTTTCATTGTGTATATTTCCAGACCTACGTCAATAGGGGTCTTTAAATTCATCGGCGCGCTTCGGGTCAGTGACGTCACTGACCCGAAGCTGCGAGTGTTGCAACACAGCACAGCTACTAGCGGCGAGTAACGCGTGAGGCAGGTCCCGGTCTATCTATCGAGATAGTCTGTTCTACTGAAAACAAAGCGGAAGGCCTGCGATCATCTGATTAACAATACGTTACAGTTAAACCAACACCTGTTTTTTAAACACATACGTTGTTGTCGTCATTTTAATGAATAAATATTATATTGGCACTTTCTTATAAAGTTATATGTTGCCAATCATGACAAGTAGGCCTAATAGTGGAGTTGAATAAGTATTGCCTATACAACAACATAATACACGCGATAGCGATTCTCTCATACACACACAAACACACAAAAACACACATGATACAGAATTACTTGCACTTTAAAAAAATAAAAGCGTTTTTGGTTATAGCATTTAAAAAATGCAATTATTCTTCCACAATAAGTGAAATTACATGATAAAGTAATTCTAAACGCTATGGGCTAACAGCAGTTTCCGTAATCATCTAAATGTCAGGATTGCCAGGGGTGAGGATCGACCGCGGACCTCCCGAATAACTCTCGCGCGTTATGCATGTACTACATCTATCCGAAAACCGTTTAAAAATGTATCATTATCCCAAGGGGCATTTTATTTTATTTTCTCATGGAAATACTCTGAATATTTATTATTTAAGCCGCCTTATGACCACATTTTGTGTATACAGAATGAATAACAAATCTATGTTGCCTGTTAGATCAGTTTCTGTTCGTAATTGTAGAAAATAACAATGAGGAGGTATGCTTCCTTTATTACGCCAGACATCAATGTTTCTCTATATTGTACTGATGAATGTTTTTTTCCAAAGCTTTTTGTGGCGTAAAATATTGAGAAAATCTTTGAAAAACTATCATCTGCCCAAACTACTATATGCTTAGTTTTTATACACTGCCCCCGACTCACGTTCAAGCAATTCACTAATAAGTCCCTCTCTTCGCAACAATTTTTACTCTTTGTCGGTTGACATTTTGACACTTTGTGTACAAACTCTACACGAACACTACTGAATAGAATTTGCTTGCCCTGTAACGTATAATAAACCCTTCTTATTTTTTTTGCACCTATTCACCACTCCTCAATGTCATCATGAACGATTAAACGAAACCCGGTGCACGTGTCCAACTGATGTGAAGAGGTATTCTCTTCCTTCTTAGTCCCATTAGCTTATCGCTTTTTGTTATATCGTTCGAGTATGCAGGCACACCCACTCATAATATATATTAGGTATATAGATTAATTAGAAGAACCATTCCAAACACAAACAAAGATTTAAAAATCACATCAACAGCATATTCTACAAAAGGGATGAACAAATGACGTACAGGTTCAGCAGTTAATATATATTTTGGCTAGGTGTACGGTGTTTTGAATGTGTATACAGCAAGTGCGCTGTGCGCTTATCAAGTCGATTGTCAAAACGACATAACTTCGTAAACACCTCTACACTTGACACTTGAGCCGAAAAACACATGGCATGCGCTTTTAATTCAACCTTATTTGAAGCGAGTATGCCATACTTGACTACATGTCATATCCCCCTCGCCAAGCATCTTTAAATGTCCAATACGATAACTCAGTTCGCCGCGACACTGGCTACTCGACTCCGAAGCCAAGGCCGTGTCGTGCGTTGTTGCCAGTACAGCGAAGTGGCGAAAACATAGTCAATTTCATTACATATTTAACAATTAATATATGGTGATTATGATTATTTTCGAGAAAGAATTTGTTGTAAGCCCTAAATGGAGTCTACTTAGATAATAGACGTCTGGGTACACCTTTACATAAGAGGTGAAACGATCCCTTTAAGCGTTTTCCTAGTAAGTTCAGAGATTTCGAAGACCTCCAAAAAATTTCATTGCAATCGAGTATCGGTTTCCGCGGAATCGTGTTAACAAACAGACAAACATACAAAAAAAGAAAAAGAAGAAAAAAATAAAACATTCCGGATTTTTTTCCCAGTGTAGTGAAATGGAATCTTCGCTTCGCTCGCTACAGCTCATCCAAAAATACAAAAGTGGTGAAAAGTTGATATGGTGACAAGGTGATTGAACGAGTGAGCGTAGCGAACGTAGTGATTTCCATTCGACTTAAACGGCCCTAATTGTTTTTCTGCGTGCGTGCGTGTGTGTGTGTGTGTGTGTGTACGTTGAAAATCAGCCGAATCGCTGAACAGATTGCGCTGAAATTTTAAAACAGACATCCGGTACAAGTTTATTGAGAACTGCTAACAAAATCAGCAAGATTCATTGCGATTTAAACCTACAAGAAATGATAAACTGAAAAATAGACTTCCAATGTTTAGAAATTATTTTAACGACAATGTTTTAGATTTTGAAAAGATATTTTTTGTTTGTTTTTCGCCTGGCCGTGAAATGCCGTGCCCATGCAAGGTCAGTCGAATGTTTGGACGTCAAGGTACCCCCAAATTCCGCTCGTAGATTGAGTAAACCTTGCAATATTTTCACGTATTTCGTACTGGCTATGTTTACCTAGTTGGCCCTATTGCCACAGATGATGGACTACCCTGCGTTATATGCATTTCAAAAAATGTTTAATTATTTTTGAAATACAATCTAGAAATTACAAAATCCTTCCCGACCATTGAACCCACGTCTCCCACATATCGGCTACAAGGGCGCCTTAGCCAACTAGACTAGGAAAACGCTAAAGTAGTTGTTAGACGAGTGAGCGAGTCATGTTTTGAGTACCCGAGAAAATTTGCATTTAAGTTTGATTATATTCGTATAAATAATAGTTTTTTAAAGTTTAGTTGGTATACGGGGACGGGCGCGTCAACTGTAAGGTCATAATGCGCCTCTCTAGCCTATGATAGGCTAGGTAGGCCTAAGGTAGGGGGAAGAAAAGTAATGTAATCGGGTACTCAACACATGGCTCACTCACTCGTTAAACAACGACTTTGGCGTTTCCCTAGTTTATTGAACGAGTGAGCGTAGCGAACGTAGTGATTTCCATTCGACTTAAACGGCCCTAATTGTTTTTCTGCGTGCGTGTGTGTGTGTGTGTGTGTGTGTGTGTGTGTACGTTGAAAATCAGCCGAATCGCTGAACAGATTGCGCTGAAATTTTAAACAGACATCCGGTACGAGTTTATTGAGAACTGCTAACAAAATCAGCAAGATTCATTGCGATTTAAACCTACAAGAAATGATAAACTGAAAAATAGACTTCCAATGTTTAGAAATTATTTTAACGACAATGTTTTAGATTTTGAAAAGATATTTTTTTGTTTGTTATTCGCCTGGCCGTGAAATGCCGTGCCCCTGCAAGGTCTGTCGAATATTGCACGTCAAGGTACCCCCAAATTTCGCTCGTAGATTGAGTAAACCTTGCAATATTTTCACGTATTTCGTACTGGCTATGTTTACCATAGTAGGCCCTATTGCCACAGATGATGGACTACACTGCGTTATATGCATTTCAAAACATGTTTAGTTATTTTTGGATGAGCGTAGCGAGCGTAGCGAGCGAAGCGAAGATTCCATTTCACTACACTGGAGAAAAAAATCCGGAATGTTTTTTTTTTCTTTTTTTTTTTTTCTTTCTTTTTGTATTTTTGTCTGTCTGTTAGCACGATTCCGGCTAAACCGATACTCCAATTGCAATGAAATTTTCTGGAGACCTTCGAAATCTCTGAACTTAGAACTGCCACGTTTTTGAGCGCAATCGAAAAATTATTTCTCATGAAAAAAGCAATTTTACGATTTTTTTCGATTTTTTAAAAATTTCTTCGACTTATAACACCTACATTCTTTATCCGATTTTAATGAGTTTTTCACAGAACCACAATTTCATGAATTAAGATATCCGTGTAAAATTTGAGCGCAATTGAAAAATTATTTTTTATGAAAATCGAAAATTTACAGGTTTTTTCTTTTTTTAAACAATTCTTTGACTTATAACACCTACATGCTTTAACCGATTGTAATAATTTTTTCACAGAACCTTAATTTTATGAATTAATATATTCGTGTGAAATTTGAGCGCAATCGAATAATTATTTTTTATGAAAATCGCAATTTTACGATTTTTTTTAACAATTACGATTAATTAAAAAAATTAAAAATTAAAGTTTATTTTTTATTTAATTTAAATTAATTTTAAAAAATCTTTAACTTAGCAATGATTTTTTCACAGAACAACAGAAAATCCGCATAACACATGGCAGCTCAATGCACCAATTACGCTCATCCAACAACGCGGCGGGACTTAAGCGTTTTCCTAGTTTAAATACAATCTCGAAATTACAAAATCTTTCCCGACCAGGGGATGTAACCCACGTCTCCCATATTTCGGCTATAAGGGCGCTTTAGCCAACTAGACCAGGGAAACGCCAAAGTCGTAGTTAGACGAGTGAGAGAGTCATGTGGTGGGTACCCGGGAACATTTGCATTTAAGTTTGATAATTATATTCGTATAAATAATAGGGTATTGGTGGAAATCACTGTGCCGGAGGTTGCTGTTGTTGGCAGCCTTCAACTGAATATTCCGTGTGACTGCCGGGTCTTGCTTAATGGTAGATTGTGGTCCGGGAGTTGTGTAAAAGTTTAGGCCATAGTTTAGGCCAAAATGCTCCACTGTAGCCTATGAAAGGCTATAGGGAGGCCTAAGGTAAGGGGAAGAAAATAAATGTTACCGGGTACTCAACACATGGCTCACTCACTCGTCCAACAACGACTTTGGCGTTTCCCTAGTAAATGAGACATGGTCGTAAACTGGCATAAACAGCTGCTTTAAATGAATGAAGTTTGAGGTGGTTGATGTCAATTTATGTACGAGGGAAGCGCTGTAGTCCCGCCGCGTTGTTGGATGAGCGTAATTGGTGCATTGAGCTGCCATGTGTTATGCGGATTTTCTGTTATTCTGTGAAAAAAACATTACTAAGTTGAAGATTTTTTTAAAAATAAAATAAAATAAATCGTAATATTGAAATTCGTAATTTAAAAAAGACATAAATCGTAATATTGAATTTTCATAAGAAATAATTATTCGATTGCGCTCAAATTTCACACGAATACCTAAATTCATAAAATTAATGTTCTGTGAAAAAATCATTAAAATCGGTTAAAGCATGAAGGTGTTATATAAGCTGAAGATTTTTTTTTTAAATCGAAAAAATCGTAAAATTGCGATTTTAATGAGAAATAATTTTCCGATTGCGCTCAAAAACGTGGAAGTTCTATGTTCAGAGATTTCGAAGGTCCCCAGAAAATTTTGTCGTAATTGGAGTATTGGTTTAGCCGGAGTCGTGTTAACAAACACACAATAATACGAACAGAAAAAAAAGAAAAACATTCCGGATTTTTTCTCCAGTGTAGTGAAATGGAATCTTTGCTAAGCTCATCCAATAATGGCGAATAATTTGTTGTAGGTGCCTTTAATTCGGTTGATGGGGGAAAATTTTAAAACATCAATACGAACACATGGAATTTTGAAGGGGATGTAATTTCTTGTAAATCTTGAAGGGATGTGAAAGTTTATATCTTGAAGTAGGTCCGTGTCGATGACGTTATGGAGGAGTTTGTAAAGGAAGATTACGTCGGTTGCACTACGACGACTTGCTAGTGTTGGAATCAAATGTTGTACACAAAGTGTAGCATAATGTGATTGGTAAAAATTTAAATTCTTTCGACCACAAAGAAAACTTGAGAATTTGTATCGAATGGGGTCAACTTGCTTAATTTTGGTTTATTTACTTTATTTTATTAAGTGGGCATGGTAAAAAAAGTAAAAATTTTAAACTAAAAATCATAAAAATTACTTGGCCATTGAATTTGATTCATTACGAGAACTCTTAAAAACTCAATGGCAAAGTCATTTTTTAAAAATGATTTTGAGGTTAAAATTTTTACTTTTTCTACCACGAAAATGGTTGGCTTGGCGCTCGTCAACAGGCGAAATGATCTTAAAAATAACGCGTCGAATGGGCCGGGCGAGAAGTCGATCGGACGCCATTTTTTTTTTCCGAATTTCGAAAAAATTCAAAATGGCGTCAGAGCTCGGCAACTGGTATGTAAATTTGAAGAAAAAAATAACGATTCGAATGAGGTGGATAACGCGCCGATCGGTCCCATAGGAAGGGCGTCGCAACGTCCGCAATTCGGTAAAAAGTCGACTTTCGCCGGGCGATTGCGGGTCGAGTTTTCCACCCCCGTCAAAATGGCTTACGCGTAAATGTGCACGAGGTCGAGACGCTTCGATCGAGGTGTTTGGCTTCCCGATCGGTCCCATAGGAAGGGCGTGGCGACGCCCCAAAGTGCGGTCATTTTCGCAATCCGTCGCGCAGTCGCTCGCTCGGCGGTCGTTTTCGTCCAGTCCTATCGGCTTTTCGACGTTCTCACCCACGTGGTCGTTTACGCGAAGGATCGATGCTACTTTCGGCGCAGACCGGGCACCGATCGGTGCGAAGGAAGGGGCACGGCGACGACCGGCGTCCGTCGAAAAATCCGACTTGCGGCGGCGATTGCCGGCGCCTTGTTGAACTTGACAACCCCAGACCGGTATGTAAATTTTCAGAAAAAAATAACGCGTCGAATGGGCCGGGCGAGAAGTTGATCGGACGCCATTTTTTTTTTTCCGAATTTCGAAAAATTTAAAATGGCGTCAGAGCTCGGCAACTGGTATGTAAATTTGAAGAAAAAAATAACGATTCGAATGAGGTGGATAACGCGCCGATCGGTCCCATAGGAAGGGCGTCGCAACGTCCGCAATTCGGTAAAAAGTCGACTTTCGCCGGGCGATTGCGGGTCGAGTTTTCCACCCCCGTCAAAATACTTACGCGTAAATGTGCACGAGGTCGAGACGCTTCGATCGAGGTGTTTGGCTTCCCGATCGGTCCCATAGGAAGGGCGTGGCGACGCCCCAAAGTGCGGTCATTTTCGCAATCCGTCGCGCAGTCGCTCGCTCAGCGGTCGTTTTCGTCCAGTCCGATCGGCTTTTCGACGTTCTCACCAACGTAGTCGTTTACGCGAAGGATCGATGCTACTTTCGGCGCAGACCGGGCGCCGATCGGTGCGACGGAAGGGGCACGGCGACGACCGGCGTCCGTCGAAAAAACCGACTCGCGGCGGCGATTGCCGGCGCCCCGTTGAACTTGCCAACCCCAGACCGGTATGTAAATTTTCAGAAAAAAATAACGCGTCGAATGGGCCGGGCGAGAAGTCGATCGGACGCCATTTTTTTTCCGAATTTTGAAAAAATTTAAAATGGCGTCAGAGCTCGGCAACTGGTATGTTAATTTGTAGAAAAAAATAACGATTCGAATGAGGTGGATAACGCGCCGATCGGTCCCATAGGAAGGGCGTCGCAACGTCCGCAATTCGGTAAAAAGTCGACTTTCGCCGGGCGATTGCGGGTCGAGTTTTCCACCCCCGTCAAAATGGCTTACGCAAAAATGTGCACGAGGTCGAGACGCTTCGATCGAGGTGTTTGGCTTCCCGATCGGTCCCATAGGAAGGGCGTGGTAGATATTGGCGTAGGAGAGGTTTGGAACTTCGCAGTTGGACAACTCGAGAACCAGCGGTTTGATTTCGGGCAAAGACCACTCGTTGGATGCGGAACGAGCGTGCGCGCATTATTGCTTCTTGACTTTTCCCTCTAGGACCGATAGTTTAGTAGATATTGGCGTAGGAGAGGTTTGGAACTTCGCAGTTGGATAATGACGTAAAATGACGTCAGAGCTCGGCAACTGGTATGTAAATTTGAAGAAAAAAATAACGATTCGAATGAGGTGGATAACGCGCCGATCGGTCCCATAGGAAGGGCGTCGCAACGTCCGCAATTCGGTAAAAAGTCGACTTTCGCCGGGCGATTGCGGGTCGAGTTTTCCACCCCTGTCAAAATGGCTTACGCGT
The DNA here is from genome assembly GCA_024449915.1 of Sweltsa coloradensis. Lineage (NCBI taxonomy): Eukaryota > Metazoa > Arthropoda > Insecta > Plecoptera > Chloroperlidae > Sweltsa > Sweltsa coloradensis. The sequence goes on from JAMZAV010004936.1 coordinate 16,612, forward strand.
AAATGTGCACGAGGTCGAGACGCTTCGATCGAGGTGTTTGGCTTCCCGATCGGTCCCATAGGAAGGGCGTGGCGACGCCCCAAAGTGCGGTCATTTTCGCAATCCGTCGCGCAGTCGCTCGCTCAGCGGTCGTTTTCGTCCAGTCCGATCGGCTTTTCGACGTTCTCACCAACGTGGTCGTTTACGCGAAAGATCGATGCTACTTTCGGCGCAAACCGGGCGCCAATCGGTGCGACGGAAGGGGCACGGCGACGACCGGCGTCCGTCGAAAAATCCGACTCGCGGCGGCGATTGCCGGCGCCCCGTTGAACTTGCCAACCCCAGACCGGTATGTAAATTTTCAGAAAAAAATAACGCGTCGAATGGGCCGGGCGAGAAGTCGATCGGACGCCATTTTTTTTTTCCGAATTTTGAAAAAATTTAAATTGGCGTCAGAGCTCGGCAACTGGTATGTAAATTTGAAGAAAAAAATAACGATTCGAATGAGGTGGATAACGCGCCGATCGGTCCCATAGGAAGGGCGTCGCAACGTCCGCAATTCGGTAAAAAGTCGACTTTCGCCGGGCGATTGCGGGTCGAGTTTTCCACCCCCGTCAAAATGGCTTACGCGTAAATGTGCACGAGGTCGAGACGCTTCGATCGAGGTGTTTGGCTTCACGATCGGTCCCATAGGAGGGCGTGGCGACGCCCCAAAGTGCGGTCATTTTTCGCAATCCGTCGCGCAGTCCGCTCGCTCAGCGGTCGTTTTCGTCCAGTCCGATCGGCTTTTCGACGTTCTCACCAACGTAGTCGTTCACGCGAAGGATCGATGCTACTTCGTCGGCGGCAGACCGGGGCGCCGATCGGTGCGACGGAAGGGGCACGGCGACGACCGGCGTCCGTCGAAAAATCCTACTCGCGGCGGCGATTGCCGGCGCCCCGTTGAACTTGACAACCCCAGACCGGTATGTAAATTTTCAGAAAAAATAACGCGTCGAATGGGCCGGGCGAGAAGTCGATCGGACGCCATTTTTTTTCCGAATTTTGAAAAAATTTAAAATGGCGTCAGAGCTCGGCAACTGGTATGTAAATTTGAAGAAAAAAAATAACGATTCGAATGAGGTGGATAACGCGCCGATCGGTCCCATAGGAAGGGCGTCGCAACGTCCGCAATTCGGTAAAAAGTCGACTTTCGCCGGGCGATTGCGGGTCGAGTTTTCCACCCCCGTCAAAATGGCTTACGCGCAAATGTGCACGAGGTCGAGACGCTTCAATCGAGGTGTTTGGCTTCCCGATCGGTCAAATAGGAAGGGCGTAGTAGATATTAGCGTAGGAGAGGTTTGGAACTTCGCAGTTTGGACAACTCGAGAACCAGAGGTTTGATTTCAGGCAAAGACCACTTGTTGGATGCGGAACGAGCGTGTGCGCATTATTGCCCTCTTGACTTTTCCCTCTAGGACCGATAGTTTAGTAGATATTGGCGTAGGAGAGGTTTGGAATTTCGCAGTTGGATAATGACGTAATAAGACGTCAGAGCTCGGCAACTGGTATGTAAATTTAAAGAAAAAAATAACGATTCGAATGAGGTGGATAACGCGCCGATCGGTCCCATAGGAAGGGCGTCGCAACGTCCGCAATTCGGTAAAAAGTCGACTTTCGCCGGGCGATTGCGGGTCGAGTTTTCCACCCTTGTCAAAATGGCTTACGCGTAAATGTGCACGAGGTCGAGACGCTTCGATCGAGGTGTTTGGCTTCCCGATCGGTCCCATAGGAAGGGCGTGGCGACGCCCCAAAGTGCGGTCATTTTCGCAATCCGTCGCGCAGTCGCTCGCTCAGCGGTCGTTTTCGTCCAGTCCGATCGGCTTTTCGACGTTCTCACCAACGAGGACGTTTACGAGAAAGATCGATGCAACTTTCGGGCGCAGACCGGGCGCGATCGGTGCGACGGAAGGGCACGGCGACGACCGGCGTCCCGTCGAAAAATCCCCCGGGGGGGGATCGCGCTGGCGATTGCTGCGCTACGTTGAACTGAACTTTGCCAAACCCAAGACGGTATGTAAATTTTCAGAAAAAAATAACGCGTCGAATGGGCTGGGCGATGAAGCGATCGGAGACCATTTTTTTTTCCGAAGGTTTGAAAAAATTTAAAAATGGGGTCAGAGCTCGGCAAATGGTATGTAAATTGAAGAAAAAAATAACGATTCGTAATGAGGGGATAACGCGCCGATCGGTCCCATAGGAAGGGCGTCGCAACGTCCGCAATTGGTAAAAAGTCGACTTTCGCCGGGCGATTGCGGGTTCGAGTTTTCCACCCTCGTCAAAAGGTTTTACGACGTAAAATGTGCACGAGGTGAGACGCTTCGATCGAGGTGTGGGCTTCCCGATCGGTCCCAAGGAAGGGCATGGCGACGCCCCAAATTGCGGTTTCATTTTCGCAATCCGTCGCGCAGTCGCTCGACTCGGCGGTCGTTTTCGTCCAGTCGATCAGCTTTTCGGACGTTATCACCAACGTGGTCGGGTTACGCGAAGGATCGATGCTACTTTCGGCGCAGACCGGGCGCGTCGTGTGACGGAAGGGCACGGCGACGACCGGCGTCCGTCGTGAAAAATCCGACGCGCGGCGGCGATTGCAGGCGCCCAGTTGAACTTGCCAACCCAGACCGGTATTGAAAATTTTCAGAAAAAATATCGCGTCGAATGGGCCGGGGCGAGAAGTCGATCGGACCGCCATTTTTTTCGAAATTCTTGAAAAATTTAAATGCGTCAGAGCTCGGCAAACTGGTATATAAATTTGAAGAAAAAAATAACGATTCGAATGAGGTGGATAACGCGCCGATCGAGTCCCATAGGAGGTGAGGGGGCGGCAACAGAGCGGTGGGAGGGTGCGGCGGGGGCTTTCTTCTTCTCTTCCCCCCCGGGGGGGGGGTTGGCGGGGGGCGGGGGGTGCGTCGCAACGTCCCCGCAATTCGTAAAAGTCGGACTTTCGCGGCGATTGCGGGTCGAGTTTTCCACCCCCGCAAAATGGCTTACGCGTAAATGTGCACTGAGGGTCGAGACGCTTCGATCGAGGTGTTTGGCTCCCGATCGGTCCCATAGGAAGGGGCGTGGCGACGCCCCAAAGTGCGGTTCATTTTCGCATCGTCGCGCAGTCGCCGCTCCAGCGGTCGTTTCGTCAGTCGACGGCTTTTCGACGTTCTCACCAAACGTGGCGTTACGCGAAAGATCAAATGCTACTTTCGGCGCAGACCGGGCGCCGATCCGGTGGCCCGACGGAAGGGCACGGCGAAGACCGGCGTCCGGTCGAAAAAGCGACTTTCGGCGACGATTGCCGGCGACCCCGTTGAAACTTGCCAACCCCAGACGGGTATGTAAATTTTCAGAAAAAAATAAACGCGTCGAATGGGCCGGGCGAGAAAGTCGATCGGACGCATTTTTTTTTTCCGAATTTTGAAAAACTTTACAAATTGCGTCAAGCTCGGCAACGGGTATGTAAATTTGAAGAAAAAAAATAACGATTCGAATGAGGTGGATAACGCGCCGCTCCGGTCCATAGGAAGGCGTCGCAACGTCCGTAATCGGTAAAAAGTCGACTTTCGCCGGGCGATGCGGGGCGTCGAGTTTTCCAACCCTCCGTCAAAATGGCTTAGCGTAAATGGCACGAGGTCGAGACTCTTCGATCGAGGTGTTTGGCTTCCCGATCGGTCACATAGGAAGGGCGTAGGCGACGCCCCAAATCTGCGGCATGGTCTTGCAATCCGTCGCGCAGTCGCTCCGTCAGCGGTCGTTTTCGTCCAGTCCGATCAGCTTTTCGACGTTCTCACCAACGTGGTCGTTACGCGAAAGACGATTGCTACTTCGGCCGCAGACCGGGCGCCGATCGGTGCGACGGAAGGGGCACGGCGACCGGCGTCCGTCGAAAAATCCGACTTTCGGTCGCGATGCCGGCGCCCCGTTGAAACTTGCCAACCAAGACCGGTATGTAAATCTCAGAAAAAAAAATCACGCGTCGAACTGGGCCGGGCGAGAAAGTCGATCGGACCGCCATTTTGTTCTTCGAATTTTGAAAAAATTTAAATGGCGTCAGAGCTCGGCAACTGGATATGTTAAATTCAAGAAAAAAATAACGATTCGAATGAGGTGGATAAACGCGCCGATCGGTCACATAGGAAGGGCGTCGCAACGTCCGCAATTCGGTAAAAAGCGACTTTCGCCGGGCGATGCGGGTTCGAGTTTTCCACCCATTGTCAAAATGGCTTACGCGTAATGTGCACTAGGTCGAGACGCTTCGATCGAGGTGTTTGGCTTCCCAATTGGTTCCCATAGGAAGGGCGTGGCTGACGCCCCAAAGTGCGGTCATTTTCGCAATCCGTGCGTCGGCAGTCGCTCGCTCAGCGGTCGTTTCGTCCAGTCCGATCGGGCTTTTCGAGTTTCTTCACAACGTGTCGTTACGCGAAAGATCGATTGCTACTTCGGCCCGCAGACCGGGCGCCGATCGGTGCGACGGAAGGGCACGGCGACGGACCGGCGCCCGTCCGAAAAATCGAATTTCGGCGGCGATGCCGGCGCCCGTGAACTGCCAACCCCAGACCGCGTATGTAAATTTCAGAAAAAAAATAACGCGTCGAATGGCGAGCGAGAATGTCGATCGGACGCCATTTTTTTTTTCCGAATTTTGCAAAAATTTAAAATGGCGTTTAGCGCTCGGCAAATGGTATGTAAATTTGAAGAAAAAATACGATTCGAATGAGGGGATAACGCGCCGATCGGTCCCATAGGAAGGGCGTCGCAACGTCCGCAAATTAGGGGAAAAAGTCGACTTTCGGCCGGGCGATTTGCGGGTCGAGTTTTCCACCACCGTCAAAATGGCTACCGCGTAAATGTGCACGAGTCGAGACGTTCGATCGAGGTGTTTGGCTTCCCGTCGGTCCCATAGGAAGGCGGGCGACGCACCAAAGTGCGGTAATTATCGCAATCGTCGCGCAGTCGCTCCCCCGCATCAGGCGGTCGTTTTTCGTCCAGTCGATCGGCTTTTCGACGTTTCACCAACGTGGTCGTTTACGCGAAAGATCGATGTACTTCGGCGCAGACCGGACGCCGATTCGGTGCGACGGAATGGCACGGCGACGCCCGGCGGCGTCCGTCGAAAAATCCGACTTTCGGCCCGGCGATGGCCGGCGCCCCGTTTGAACTTGCCAAAAACCCAGACCGGTATGTAAATTTTCAGAAAAAAATAAACGCGTCGAATGGGCCGGGCGAGAAGTCGATCGGTCGCCATTTTTTTTCTGCCGGATTTTGGAAAAAATTTAAAATGGCGTCAGAGCTCGGCAAAACTGGTATGTAATTTGAGAAAAAAATAACCGATTCGAATGAGGTGGATAAGCGCCGCTCGTCCCATAGGAAGGCGTCGCAAGTCCGAAATTCGGTAAAAAAAAAAAAGTCGACTTTGCCGGGCGATGGGACGTTTTTCACCCCTAAAATTTAGCGTAAATGTGCACCGGTTGGAAATTGAAAAGGGTTTTTTCCGATGGTATAAAGGCGGCGACGCCCCCAAAAAAGGGGGGGGTTTCGCAACGTCCGCCAATTCGGTACGGGCGTTTCGCCGGGCCCATCGGGCTTTTTTACCCCCCAATTGGTTACGCGAAATGGGCACGGTCGGACCGCCGATCGGTTTTCCCGCGGCCAGGAAGGGCGCGCCAAATGCGGATTTCGCATCCGGCCGCCTGCCACGGCGTTTGTATTTTTACGCTCCCAAAAAAAATACGATTTGAAGGTGGTGCCCGATCGGTCCCTAGGGGGTGCCGTGTAACTGGAATTTGGGGGATGCTCGATTTTCCACCCCCGTCAAAATGGTTCCCAAAAGGGACGGTTTGGGCGTTCACGGGTGTTTGCCCGTCGGTCCCTGGGAACGGGGCGCGCCCCAAGGGGGTACGCAACCGCCGCGTCCTCGTCGCGGTCCCCTTTTTTTCCCCGTGGCTTTTTACCCAAACGGGGAGGAAAGGTGTATTTCGGGAACGGGGGGCCCATGGTGAGAGGAGGGGGCGGGGAATTTTTTCCCTGAAAAATATTTTGGGGCAAAGCCGGGCCCCCCCTTTAAAATTTAAAACCGATTAAAATTTTTAAAAAAACGCGTCAATGGGGGCGGAAGTCGTTGGAAAATTTTTTTTCCCCAAATTTTTTTAAAAAAAAAAAACGTCAAAATGTAAAGGTAATTTGAAGAAAAAAAAGTTCGAAAGGGGGTCCCCCATCGGTCCCATAGGAAGGCGTGCAAAGCCCCATTGGTAAAATCCATTTTGCCGGGCGTTTTCGGGCGGTTTTTTTCCCCCCCTCAAAAAGGCTTTTTGCGTTTCACGGGTCGGAAAGCCGACGGGTTTTGGCCCCGACGGCCCATGGGGGCGGGGGGACGCCCCAAAAAGGGGTCTTTTTCAATCCCTCCCCGCGTGCCGCGCTTTTCCTCCAACCGACGGTTTTATTTCAAACGGTGTTCGGAAGATCGGGCATTTTTTTCCCCGAACGGGGGATTTGGCGGAAGGGGGCCCGGGGACGGGGTGGAAAAAAACCCCTTTGGGGTGGCCCCCCCCGGAAAAGCCAAAGCCGAGTAAATTTTTGAAAAAAAAGTCGAATCCGGGGGGGGCGTTTGGCGATTTTTTTTTTTCCCAATTTTTAAAAAATTAAAATGGGTAGAGTGGAACTGGTAGTTTTGGAAAAAAAAAAAAAATTGAAGGGGTGGGAAAAGCCCATTTGGGGTTTTTAAGGGCGTCCCGCCGCTTGTTTTTAAAAAAATCGACTTTTCCCGGGGGTTTTGGGGCGAGTTTTCCCACCCAAAAGGTCGCGAAAAGGGACGGGCGGACGCTTCGTCGAAATTTTTTCTTCCCGATCGGCCCTGGGAACTGGCACCCCAAAACGGTTAAAATTTTTGAATTTGCGCATGCCGCCCGGTCGTTTTGCCATTTTTTCGATTTACCCAATTTTTTCGAAAGTCGGCACTTTGGGAAGGGGCCCCCTCGAAAGGGGACGCGCGACCGGCCCGGTCCGTCAAAAATCCCACTTCGCCGGGCGATTGGGGGGGCCCCCCGTTAACTTGCCAAACCCCCAGGTTGAAATTTTTGAAAAAAATGGTCAAAGGCCCGGGGGAAACGTGGACGCCTTTTTTTTTTGAATTTTTAAAAATTTTGGGGTCGAGCTCGGGCCGGTTTTTAAAAAAAATCGCGTGAGGTTACCCCGTGTCCTTTTGGGAAGGGGGGGGCAAAATCCGAACGGGCGACTTTTGCCCGGGGTGCGGGCGACCACCCCCCGTCAAAATGGTTGCGAAAATTTCCGGGCGGACCTTGGGAAACGGGGGTTTTTTTCCCATCGGTCCCCCGGGGGGGGCGACGCCCAAATTTCTTTCGAATTGGAAAAAAAGGGCCCCAGCTCGTTTTTTTGATCGTTTTTGGGGTTTCCCCCGTGGCGGGCGCGAAAGATCGGGATTCGGGAGGGCCCGCCGGGTGGGCGAGGGGCACCGCCCCCCCCCAAAAAAAAGCTTTCGGGGCATTCCCGGGGCCCCGTTTTTTTGCCCCCCGACGGTTTAAACGAAAAAAAGCTCAATGCCGGGGCAAATCGATCGGCGCCATTTTTCTTTCCCTTTTAAAAAAAAAATGGCTCAACTCCAACGGTTTTTTTTAAGAAAAAAAAAACGATTCATGGGGAAAAGCGCCGATCGGGCCCCGGAAGGGCTCGCAAAGCCGTTTGGTAAAAATCGACTTTCGCCGGGGGATTGCGGGCGATTTTCCACCCGCAAAAGGTTCCGGAAATTTACGGTCGAGACCCGAGAGTGTTTTTCCCCTTTTTCCCCCTGGAAAATTTACCCCCCAAAATCGGCATTTTGTTGGATTTGTCAGGGTGTTTTTTTTCCCGATCGGCCTTTGAGCTCCCAACGGGGCGTTTTCGGAAAGTCGATGCTTTTGGGCCCGCCCGCCATGGTCGCGGAAGGGGGACGGCGAACCCCTCCCTCGAAAAATGCTTCCGGGGGGGGGGGGGTTGCCCCGCCCCGTTTGAAAATTTTTAACCCCCGGATGTTTTTCAGTCCCTCATGGGGGGGGCTCGACGGGCCCCTTTTTTTTTCGGAAAAAATTTTTGGCGCAGACCGGCCTGGGAGAAAATTTGGGAAAAAACCCTTCGAATGAGGGGGGATCGCCCCGTGCCCCGGGAACCCAAGTGAAAATTTGGAAAAAAACGCTTTGCCGGGCATTTCGGGCATTTTTTTTTCCCCCCCTTAAAAAATTTTTTAAAAAGGCAGAGGTCGAACGTTTTATGATTTTTTTGGGGACGGTCCCATGGGGGGCGGGCGACGGCCCCCAAAAAGGGGGCCCCAACGTCCCGGTTTTGTAGGGGCGTTTTTTGCCGCGATGGCTTTTTGAGTTTTTCCCCAAAATGGCTTTTCCCAAAAAAAACGAGCCTTTTGGCGAAGGGGCCCCATCGGGGCAGGAAGGGGGGCCCGGGGCAGGGGCCCTTTTGAAAAATCCGCTTTCGGCGCGTTTTTTCCCGGGCCCCCTTGTTTCCAAACCCCAACCGGGGTTTTTCGAAAAAAAAAAGCTTTGGGGCCGGGCGGAAGTCGACGGAGCCCCCCGTTTTGAAAAAAAAAAAAATCCGGCTCGGCCAATGGGTTTTTAAGAAAAAAAGACGAAAGATGGGAAACGGTCCCATGGGGGGCCCCAAAGTCCCAATTTTGGAAAAATTTTCCCGATTGGGGGTTTTAAACCCCCCTCCAATGGTTTGGGAATTTGAGAAACGTTCGATGAGGGGTTTCCCCGATCGGTCCCATAGGAAGGGCGGGGGGAGGGGCCCCCAAAATTTCGGTCATTTTTTCCAACCGTCCCAGGGGGTCGCTAGGGGGTCGCGTCCCTCCCATCGGTTTTGCTTTCCCCAACGGTCTTTTGGAAGCGGGGCCTTCGGCCGGGCCGGCGCCGTCGGTGCACGGGGGGACGGCTCCCACCCGGGTTTTGCGTTTCCCCCCTTTTGGGGCCCTTCCGCGGCCCCCTTTAAAATTTCCCCCCAGACCGGGGAAAATTTTTGAAAAAAAACGGCGGAAAGGGTCGGGGGGGAAAAAAACGATCGGCGCCCTTTTTTCCCGAATTTTTAAAAAAAACGTAATCCCTTTTGTAAAAGGAAAAAAATAAAGATTTGGGGGGGAAAGGGAAAATTATGGAAAGGGGGTCGCAACTGTTTAAAATTGGAAAAATACTTTTGGGGGATTCGGGCGATTTCCCCCCTAAAGGGGTTCGCAAAATTTAAGGGCGGGCCTTCGCGGGGTTTGGGTTCCCCATTCCCCCCAAAGGGCTACCCCCAAAATTTCCGGCATTTTTATCCGTGGCTCCTCGTCAGGGGGCGTTTCGAGCCAGGCTTTTTATTCCACCCGGGTCGTTTAGCAAAAACGGGGCTTTTCGGCCAGCCGGGCGCCCTCGGTCACAAGGGCACGCGAGACCGGGGTCCTCGAAAAACCGGGCTTTTGGGCGAGGGGCCCCCGGCGCCCCCGCCCATTAAAATTTTAAAAAAAAAAACCCTGAATGGGGGGGCCCCAGGGAATATCCCCCCATTTTTTTTTTGAATTTTAAAAAAAAAATCAAGGTCGCATTTTAAAATTTGGGAAAAAAAAAAAAGACCCAATGGGGTATGGGGATCGGGGCCCATAGGGGGGGCCAAAAATCCCAATTGGGGAAAAAAAACCCTTTTGGGGCGATTGCGGGTGGGTTTTTTCCCCCCCCAAAATTTGCTAAAATTTCACGAGGTCGAGACGCTTCGTCGGGTGTTTGGCTTTCCCCACGGTCCCATAGGAAGGCGTGGCGAGCCCCAAATGCGGTCATTTCGCAACCGTCGCGCAGTCGCTCGCTCAGCGCGTTTTTGTAATCGTCGGCTTTTTACGTTCTCACCAACGTGGGGCGTTTTCGCGAAAGATCGATGCTACTTTTGGGGCAGACGGGGGGCCGATCGGTGGAGGAAGGGGCACGCGACGACCGCGCCTCGAAAAAAATCCCCTTTCGGCGGCGAAATTTCCCCCCCGTTGAATTTCAAAAAACCGTTTGAAAACGAAAAAAAAAAAAGGCGAAAACCCGGGGAATCGATTATTTTTTTTCCGAAAATTTTAAAAAATTTTAAAATTAGATCGGAATGAGTAAATTTAAAAAAAATCGTTTTGAAGGGTGGAACGCCCCCATCGGTAAGGACGCGAAGGGGGCCCAACGGAAAAATGCTTTCGCCGGGGATTGCGGTCGAGTTTTTACCCCGGGGGGCTTTTCCCCAAAAGGCAAGGAGCGTTGCGGGGGGGGCCCCACGGTCCCCTGGGGAACGTGGCGCGCCCCCGTGCGGTTTTCGCAAACCGTCGGCTTTTTCTCCCTACGGGCGTTTCGCCAGTCCCATGGCCCTTTTGGCCAAACGGGGCGCGCAAAGTCGGACCCGGGAGACGGCGCCCTCGGGAAGGGGGGGCACGGCCGCCGGGCCTCCAAAAACCGTTTTCCCCAACCCCCGGGGGGAATTGCCCCCCCCGGAGTTTTTCGAAAAAATAATCAATGGCCGGCGGAGGAAGTATTGGGGATTTTTTTTTTGAAATTTTTTAAAAAAAAAAAGGGGCAAAGCCATAATGGTATGTAAAATTTTTGGAAAAAAAAACTTCGGGGGGTGGGGGTCCCCCCGGGCCCATGGGGGTAACGCCGAAAAAAAGGACCGGGGGGGCGTTCGGGCGGGTTTTTTCCCCCCCCTAAAAGGCCGCAAAATTTCCGATCGAACGTTTGCGAGGGGGGTTTCCCCTCGGTCCCAAGGGGGGCTCGAGCCCCCGGCGTCTTTTCGCAATTCCCCGGGCTCCTCCGGCGCGTCCGTCCCACGGGACGCCACCCGGCGTTTCGCGAAAAATCACTTTTGGGGGCCCGGGCCCGTTGGAAGAACCGGCGAGGGGTTTTGCAAAAATCCCATTTCGGGGGGGGATTCGGCGCCCCGTTGAATAAAAACCCCGACCGGAAAGTAAATTTTGAAAAAAAATCGGTCGAATGGGGGGGAGGCGATCGGCCCATTTTTTTTCCCAATTTTTTAAAAAATTTAAATGGCTTTTGGGGGCAAGGTTTTAAAATTTAAAAAAAAAAGGTTCGTATGTACGGGCCCACGTCCCTAGGGGGCTCCAAACGTCCAATTGGAAAAGCGTTTCGCCCCAGGGGGTCATTTTCCCCCCCCGTCTGGGTTACGCGTTGTCACGATCGGCGCTTCTCATTTTTGGGTTCCCGAGGTCCCATGGAAGGGCGGGGGACGCCCCAAGCGGACGCTCCGTCGGATCCCCTTCCGGCGTTTTCGGCCACCGTTGGGTTTTGCCCCCCAAAGTGGGGTTTTCGGAAAATCGGTTCATTTCCGGCGAGGGCCGGGGGGCCTTCGAAAAGGCGAACCGGCGTTTAAAAAAAAACCCATTTTGGGGGGATCCGGGGGCCCTTTGCTTGAACCCCGCCGTTGTAAATTTTTGAAAAAAAAAACGCTCGGGGGGTGCGGGGGAGGTACACCCCTTTTTTTCTTCCGAATTTTTAAAAATTTAAAAACTCAATCGGGTGTTGTTTTGAAAAAAAAAATCGACAAAAGGGTATCCCCAATCGGGCCCCTGGAAAGGGGGCGCCCTCCGAAATTTGTTCGACTTTTCCCCGGGGGTTGCGGGGCATTTTCCCCACCGGGGCTTCGCGGAAAGGGCAAAGGGGCGAACCTTTGTCGATGTTTTGGCTTCCCCCGGCCCTGGAAGGGGGGGGACGAAAATTTTGGATTTTTTTCCCTGCGGCAGGTCGTCGGGGGCTTTTTCCTCCGATTTTTGATTTAAATGGTCGTTTCCGAAAAAAGAGAAAACGGGCCCGAGGGCGCCCATCGGTCAGGGGGGGCCCCGAAAGCCGGGGGTTTGGGGAAAAAAACCCACTTCGGCGGCATTGCCCGGGCCCCGGGGTTCAACCCCAAGGTAGTAAATTTTCAGAAAAAAACGCTCGAAGGGGGGGGGTCGATCGGGCCCCTTTTTTTTCCCCAATTTTTTTAAAAAATTTAAAATCGTCGAGTCGCCGGTAAATTTTGGAAAAAAAAAAATTTGTTTGGGGGGGTTAAACCCCGTGGTCCCTAGGAAAACGTGCAAATCCAACGGGTCGTTTTTCCGGGGGGCGGCGAGCCCCCCCGCAAAATGGCTTCGCGGGAAAATTTCCGGGCGGAGTTCACAGGGTTTTTTTCCCCCCCCAAAGGGGGAAAGGCGGGCGGAAGCCCCCCCGCTTTTTCCAATTTTATTGGGTCAGGGCTTTTTTCCACCGATGGTTTGAGTTTTCCCAAGGGTGTTTTCGCGGATCGGGTCTTTTGGGAGCCGGGGCCACGGGGGACGGGAAAGCCCCCGCCGGCGTCCCGGGGAAAATCCACTTTTCCATTGGGGGCCCCCCCCGTTTTTTGCCAAACCCCCCCACCTATTAAAAATTTGAAAAAAAAACCTGAAGGGCCGGGCCCCAAAATGCGGCCCTTTTTTTTCTTCCCAATTTTGTTTAAAAATGGCTGACTTTCCCAAATGGGGTTTTTTAAAAAAAAAAAACGAAGAGGTTCGCCCCCCCAAAAAGGGGGCGCAACGTCCGAAGGAAAAAGCGACCGCCCCCGATTCGGGTTTTGGTTTTCCCCCCCGTAAAAGGGGACCCCGTAAATTCAAAAAACCCCGTCGAGGGGGCCCCGATCGGCCCCAAAACTGGGAAAAAATGGGTCATTTTTGCAACCTGGAGTTGGATCGTTTTTGTAGGATCGCCCGACGTTTTCCCCCAAAAGGGTCGACGCGAAAGACAGCACTTTCGGCGCAGAGGGGCCCCAGGTTACAACCCAAGGGGTCCCCAAAAAAACCCATTTTGGCGGGTTGCCCGGTTGCTTCCCAAAAACCCCCAAAGGTTTTAAACAAAAAAATAATTTTGAACCCGGGCCAGGTGTTTTGCCCCCATTTTTTTTGGTTTGAAAAAATTTAAAATGGCGTAACCGGAATGATGTAAAAATTTGGGGAAAAAAATCGGTCGAAGGGGGAAACGCGCCCTCGCCCCCTGGGGCGTGCCCCCCGCCCCGGTTTTAAAAAAAAAACCGCCGGGGATTTAGAAAAAACCGTCAAAAAGGCCGCGAAAGTCACGGGCAATTCGTATTTTTTCCCCTCGGCCATGGAAAATGGGAGAAATCGTCATTTGGGATCCCCCGCGATCGTCCTAGGGGGCCGTCCAGTCCGATCGGTTTTGATTCCCCACGGGTCGTTTCCGGTAAAAGCCCTTTTTGGGGGAACCGGCGCCCCTGCGAGGGGCCCCGACGCCGGGCCCTCGAAAAATTGGGGTTTCGGGGGGAAATTCCCCCCCCGCCCCTTGCTTCCCCCCGACCGGTTTGAAATTTTAAAAAATCGGTCGAAGGGCCCGGGCAAACTCGCGCACCCGAATTTTTAAAAAAAAAAGGCGAGGCCGGCAAGGTTGTAAATTTGGGTCGATTCAGGGGGTTTAAAGGGCCACCCCCCTAGAATCGAAAATCCCCAATTCCGGGAAAAAAACGCCGCCCTTTCCCCATTTAATAAATGGCTTTCGGTAAAAAAGGAGATGAGACCCCTTTGAGAGGTGGTTTGGTTCCCCATCGGGCCCATAGGAAGGGCGTCACGCCCCAAAGGGGGTTTTTTGCCCGTGCGCGGTTTCCCCCCCGTCTTTTTTGCGTTCGGGTTTTGACGTTCTCCCAAAAGGGGGTTTGGGGGATCGTCTATTTGGCGGACCGGGGGCCCAAACGGTTTCCCAAGGGGCACGGCGCGCGGGTCCCTCAAAAATCCCCTTTCCCCGTTCCCGCCCCCTTAAAGCCAAAGACCGGTTGTAAAATTTTGAAAAAAACGCGTCGAAGGGGGCCGGCGAGACGTCGACCCATTTTTTTTCCGAAATTTTTTTTTTAAAAGGGGCCCAACCCAACGGTAGTAATTTAAAAAAAAAAAACGTTTTGAATGGGGAAAAAAGGCGTCGGCCCAAATTTTTTGAAATGAATTTTAAAATGCTTTTGCCGGGGATTTTGGGGTTTGAACCCCCTAAAAAGGGGTTAAAGCGAAAAGTCCAAGGGGGCGAGCGCTTCGTAGGGGGGTTCCCTGGCCCATTGGGGGGCGTACCCCCAAAATGGGGGTTTTTTCAATGCGGCAGCGCTCGTCAGGGTTTTTTTTCGGTCCATGAGGCTTTTTTACGCCCCAAGTGGGGCTTTCGCAAAGTCGGTGCTCTTTTGGGGGCCCCCCGTCCGGGGCGACGGGGGCCGGCCACCCGGGCGTTTCGAAAAATCGATTTTGGCGGGGACCGCGCCCCGTTTACGAACCCCCCAAACCCCGGGGTAAATTTTTTAAAAAAAACGGGGGGTCGGGGCGGGCGGAATTGAACAGCCTTTTTTTTTCGAAAAAAAATTTAAAAAGGCGGCAGAGCTCGGCAACTGGTATGTAAATTTGAGAAAAAATAACGATTCGAATGAGGTGATAACGCGCCGATCGGTCCCAGGAAAGGCGTCGCACGCCGCAATTCGTAAAAGTCGACTTTCGCCGGGCGATTGCGGGTGAGTTTTCCACCCGTCAAAATGGCTTACGCGAAATGTGCACGAGGTCGAGACGCTTCGATCGAGGTGTTTGGCTTCCCGATCGTCCATAGAAGGGCGTTGGCGACGCCCCAAAGTGCGGTCTTTCGCAAATCCGTCGCACGCGCAGGCGCTCGCTCACGGTCGTTACGTCCAGCGTCCGTCGTAAATCCGTTCTCTCGCGGCGATTGCGGCCCCGAAACTTGCCAACTCGCCAGACGGCGCCGATGTAAAGTCTGAGGGGAGAAACGCGGTCGATCGGCGGAAAAGTCGATTTTGGAGCGATTTTTCGTCCCGTTGAAAAATTGCAAAGTCGAGCCGGTCATGGAATTTAAAATTGAAATAAATAAGGCCGATGAGGTGATAACGCGCCGATTTGTTCCCATTATGAAAGACTTCGAAAACGTCAGATCGGAAAAAGTCAAACTTTGGAGAAAATAAGTTCGATGAGTGGTTTCCCGCCCGTCAAAATGGAAGGGCGTTGTGCAAGTCAACGCTCGCGAAGTTGTAAGCTTCCGATGTCCCATAGGGGCGTGGCGACGCCCAGTTGTTCCACTCTCGCAAAACCTCGCGCAGTGCACGGTCAGACGCTCGTCGTTTTGTAGTCGATCGGCTTTCGACGTTCTCACAAGGGTCGTGGCGGAACGCCCAATGGTCTTTCGGCCCGACCGGCGCCGATCGTCGCGACAGGCGGTCGTCCGCCGTCCGTCGAAATCCGACGTTTTTCACCAATTGCCGTTACGCGTAAACTGCACCATTTCGGTATGAAACCAGGAACGAACGGTCGAGGAGGGGCCGGCGAGACGGCGCGCGAAAAATCCGACTTTTGTGTCCGATTCGGACCCAGTTAACTTGCTCAGCTCGCAACCGGTATGTAAATTTTAAGAAAAAAATAACGTTCAAAGATCGGGCCGGTCGAGAAGTGCGTCGGGCAAATCATTTGTCCAAATTTGAAAAATTTAAAAGGGCGTCAGAGCTCGGCAACGCATGTAATTTGAAGCAAATAACATTGACGAGGTCGAGACGCTTCGATCGGAGTGTTTGGTCCGATCGGTCCCATAGGAAGGCGTGGCGAACGCCCCAAATGCGGTCATTTCGCAAACCTCGCGCTCGCTCGTCAGCGGTCGTTTCGTCAGTCGATCGGCTTTTCGACGTTCTCACCAACGTGTCGTTACGCAAAGATCGATGCTATTTGGGCAGACCGGGCGCCCCGATCGTGCGACGAAGGGGCACGCGACGACGGCGTCCGTCGAAAAATCGACTTTCGGCGGCGATTGCGGCGCCCCGTTACTTTTTCCAACCCCAACCGGTATGAATTTCAGAAAAAATAACGCGTCGAATGGGCGGCGAGAATCGTCGGACGCCCTTTTTTTTTTCCGCATTTGAAAAAATTTAAATGCGTCAGAGCTCGGCAACAGGTATCTGTAATATTGAAGAAAAAAATAAAACGATTCGAATGAGGTGGATAACGCGCCGACGGTCACATAGGAAGGGCGTCGGCAACGTCCGCAATCGGTAAAAAAGTCGACTTTCGCCGGGCGATTGGGGTCGAGTTTTCCACCCCCGGCAAAATGGCTAGTCTTTTGCGCTTAAATTGTGCACGAGGTCGAGACGCTTCGATCGCAGGTGTTGGCTTCCCCAAGCGGTCCATAGGAAGGGCGTGCGACGCCCAAAGTGCGGTCATTTACGCCAACCGTCGCGGCAGTCGCTCGCTCAGCGGTCGTTTTCGTCCAGTCCGATCGGATTTTCGACGTTCTCACCAACGTGGTCGTTTACGCGAAAGATCGATGACTACTTTCGGCGCAGACCGGGCACCGATCGGTGCTACGGAAGGGGCACGGCGACGACCGGCGTCCGTCGAAAAATCGACTTTCCCGTCACACCCCCCCCCCCCGGCCCCGATTGCCGGCGCCCCGTGAACTTGCCAACCCCAGACCGGTATGTAAATTTTCAGAAAAAAATTCAACGCGTTCGAATGGGCCAGGGCGAGAGAAGTCGATATCGGGACGCCATTTTTTTTTCCGAATTTTGAAAAAAATTTAAAATGGCGTCAGAGCTCGGCAACTGGTATGTAAATTTGAAGAAAAAAAATAAAGTTCGAATAAGGTGGATAACGCGCGATCTGCCCAAGGAAGGGCGTCGCAAACGTCCGAATTCGGTAAAAAGTCGACTTTCGCCGGGCGATGCGGGTCAGAGTTTTCCACCCCCGTCAAAATGGCTTACGCGTAAAATGTGCACGAGGTCGAGACGCTTGACGAGAGTTGTTTGCTTCCCGAATCGGTCCCATAGGAAGGGCGTGGCGAAGCCCCAAAGGCCCCCCCGGTCATTTTCGCAATCAGTCGCGCAGTCGCTCGCTCAAGCGGTCGTTTTCGTCCAGTCCGATCGGCTTTTCGGACGTTCTCACCACGTGGTCGGTTTACGCGAAAGACTCGATGCCTACTTTCGGCGCAGACCGGGCACCGGATCGGTGCGACGGAAGGGCACGGCGACGACGGCGTCAGTCGAAAAATCCGACTTTCGGCGGCCGATTGCCCGGAGCCCCGTGAAACTGCCAACCCCAGACGGTATGAAATTTCAGAATAAAAATAACGCGTCGAAATGGGCCGGGCGAGGAAGTCGACGGACGCCATTTTTTTTTTCCGATTTTGAAAAAATTTAAAATGGCGTCAGAGCTCGGCAACTGGTATGTACATTGAATGAAAAAAAATAACGATTGACTAAGGTGGATAACGCGCCGATCGGTCCATAGGAGGGCTTCGGCAACGTCCGCAATTCGGTAAAAAGTCGAATTTCGCCGGCGCGATTGCGGGTCGAGTTTTCCACCCCCGTCAAAATGGCTTACGCGTAAATGTGCACGAGGTCGAGGACGCTTTGATCGAGGTGTGTGGCTTCCCGACGGTTCACATAGGAAGGGCGTGGCGACGCCCCAAAGTGGCGGTCATTTTCGCAATCCGTCGACGCAGGTCGATCGCTCAGCGGTCGTTTCGTCAAGTCACGATCGGCTTTGCGACGTTCTCACCAACGTTGGTCGTTTTTACGCGAAAGATCGATGCTTCTTTCGGCGCAGACCGGGCACGCCGACGGGGCGACTGAAGGGGCACGGCGCACGACCGGCGTCCGTCGAAAAATCCGACTTTCGGACGGCGATTGCCGGCGCCACCGTTGAACTTGCCAACCCCAGGACCGGTAGGTAAATTTTCAGAAAAAAATAACGCGTTCGAATGGGCCGGGCGCGAAGTCGATCGGACGCAATTTTTTTTTCGAATTTTGAAAAAATTTAACATGGCGTTCCCCAGAGCTCGGAACTGGTATGTAAATTTGAAGAAAAGAACTTTACGATTCGAATGAGGTGGATAACGCGCCGATCGGTTCGCAATAGGAAGGGCGTCGCAACGTCCGCAATTCGGTAAAAAAGTCGACTTCGCCGGGCGGATTGCGGGTAAGTTTTCCACCCGCCGTCAAAAGGGCTTACGCGTAAATGTGCACCGAGGTCGAGGACGCTTCGACGGAGTTGTTTGGGCTTCCGATCGGTCCCATAGGAAGGGCGTGGGCAGACGACCCCAAAGTGCGGTCATTTCGCAATCCGCGCGCAGGCGCTCGCTTCGCTGTCGTTTTCGTCCAGTCCGCATCGGCTTTTCGACGTTCTCATCAACGTGGTCGTTTACGCGAAAGATCGATGCTACTTGCGGCGCAGACCGGGCGCCGATCGGTGCGAAACGGAAGGGGCACGGCGACGACGGCGTCCGTCGAAAAATCCGACTTTCGGCGGCGATTGCCGGCGCCGTTGAACTTGCAACCCAGACCGGTATGTAAATTTCAGAAAAAAATAACGCGTAGAATGCGGCCGGGCGAGAAGTCGATCGGACGCCATTTTTTTCCGAATTTGAAAAAAATCAAAATGGCGTCAGAGCTCGGCAACTGGTATGTAAATTGAAGAAAAAATAAACCCCCCCCCGATTCGAATGAGGTGGATAACGCGCCGATCGGTCCATAGGAAGGGCGTCGCAACGTCCGCCAATTCGGTAAAAAGTCGACTTCGCCGGGGCGATGGCGGGTCGCTTTTCCACCCCCGTCAAATGGGCTCTTACCGAGTAAATGTGCACGAGGTCGAGACGATTCGATCGAGGTGTTTAGCTTCGCCGATCGGTTCCCATAGGAAGGGCGTGGACAGACGCCCAAAGTGCGGTCATTTCGCAATCCGTCGCGCAGTCGCTCGCCAAGCGGTCGTTTTAGTCCAGTCCGATCGGCTTTTCGGAAGTTCTCACCAACGTGGTCGTTTACGCGAAAGATCGATGCTTCTTTCGGCGCAGACCGGGCGCGAATCGGTAGCGACGGAAGGGGCACGGCGACGACGGCGTCCGTCGAAAATCGACTTTCCCGGCCGGCGATTTACGGCGCCCCGTTGAACTTGCAAACCCCGACCTGTATGTAAATTCAAAAAAAATAACGCGTCGAAGGGGCCGGGCGAGAAGTCGATACAAACGCCAATTTTTTTTTTCCGAAGTTGGAAAAAAATTTAAAATGGCGTCAGAGCTCGGCAACTGGTATGTAAATTTGAAGAAAAAAAATAACGATTCGAATAATGAGGTGCATAACGCGCCGATCGGTCCCATAGGAAGGGCGTCGCCAACGTCAGACAATTCGGTAAAAAGTCGACTTTCGCAGGGACGATGCGGGTTCGAGTTTCCACCCCCGTTCAAAATGGCTCTTACGCGAAATGTGCACGAGGTCGAGACCGCTTCGATCGAGGTGTTTGCCCTTCCCGATCGGTTCCCATAGGAAGGGGTGGCGACGCCCCAAAGTGCGGGCATTTTGCAATCCGTCGCGCAGGCGCTCGATGCGATCAGCGGTCGTTTTCGTCCAGTCCGATCGGCTTTCGACGTTCTCACCAACGTGTCGTTACGCGAAAGAGATAGCTACTTTCGGCGCAGACCGGGCGCCCGTCGGGTGCGACGGAAGGGCCACGGCGACGACGGTGAGCGTCCGTCGAAAAATCGGACTTTCGCGGCGATTGCCGGCGCACCGTTGAACTGCCAAACCCCAGACGGTATGTAAATTTTCCAGAAAAAAATAACGCGGCGAATGGGCCGGGCGAGAAGTCGATCGGACGCCATTTTTTTTTTCCGAATTTTGAAAAAATTTAAAATTGGCGTCAGAGCTCGCAACTGGTATGCTAAATTTGAAAAAAAAATACGATTCGATATTTGAGGTGGATAAACGCGCGACGGTCCCATAGGAAGGGCGTCGCAACGTTCGACCTAATTCGGCTAAAAAAGTCGACTTTCGCCGGCGATTGCGGGTCGAGTCTTTCCACCCCGTCAAAATGGCTTACGCGTAAATGTGCACAGGTCGAGACGCTTCGATCGAGGTGTTTGGCTTCCCGATCGGTCCCAAGGAAGGCGTGGCGAAGCTCCCAAAGTGCGGTCATTCATTTTCGCAATCACGTCGCGCAGTCGCTCGCCCTCAGCGCGTCGTTTTCGTCCAGTCCGATCGGCTTCGACGTTTCACCAACGTGGTAGATTTACGCGAAAGATTCGATGCTATTAGGGACGCCAGGACGGCGCCGATAGATCGGTGCGACGGAAGGGGCACGGCGACGACGGCCGTCCGTCAGAAAAATCGACTTTCGGCGGCGATTGCGGCGACCCCGTTGAACTTGCCAACACCAAGACCGGTATGTAAATTTTCAGAAAAAAATAAACGCGTCGAATGGGCGGGCGAGAAGTCGATCAGGACTCCATTTTTTTTTTCCCGAATTTTTTTAGGAAAAAAAAGTAAAATGGCGTCAGAGCTCGGCAACTGGTATGTAAATTGAAGAAAAAAAAACGATTCGATTGAGGTGGATAACGCGACCGATCGGTCCATAGGAAAGCGGCGTCGCAACGTCCGCCAATTGGTAAAAATCTGCGACTTCGCAGGGCGATGGCGATTGCGGGTTTCGAGTTTCCACCCCGTCAAAATGGCCTACGCGTAAATGTGCACGAGGTTCGAGACGCTCGATCGATGTGTATTACTTCCGAGCGGTCAATAGGAAGGGCGTGGCCGACGCCCAAAGTGCGGTCATTTTCGCAATCCGTCGCGCAGTCGCTCGCTCAGTGGTCGTTTTCGTCCAGTCCGATCGGCTTTCGACGTTCTCACCAAAGTGGTCGTTTACGCGAAAATCGATGCTACTTTCGGCGCAGACCGGGCGCCGAACGGTTGCGACGGAAGGGGCACGGCGACGACGGCGTCCCGGTCGAAAATCGGACTTTCGGACGGCGATTGCCGGCGCCCCCGTTGACTTGCCAACCCCAGACCGGTATGTTAAAGTTTCAGAAAAAAAATAACGAGTCGAATGGGCCGGGCGAGAAGTCGATCGGGACGCCATTTTTTTTTTTCCGAATTTTGAAAAAATTTAAAAATGGCGTCAGAGCTCGGCAAATGGTTATGTAAATTTGAAGAAAAAAATAACGATTCGAATGCAGTCGTGGAAACGCCCGATCGGTCCATAGGAAGGGCCGTCGGCAACGTCCGCAATTCGGTTGTGTTAAAAAGTCGACTTTCGGGGCGATTGCCTCTTGCGGGTCGAGTTGTCCACCCCCGTCAAAATGGCGTACGCGTAAATGTGCACGAGGACTCCGAGACGCGCGATCGAGGTGTTTAACTTCCCGATCGGTCCCATAGGAAGGCGTGGCGACCCCCAAAGGTTCGGTCATTTTCGCAATCCGTCGCGCAGTCGCTCGCTCCAGCGGTCGTTTTCGTCCCAGTCCGATAGGCTTTTCGAGTTCCCACACACGTGAGCGTTCACGTCGAAAAGATCTCCCGATGTACTTTCGGCGCAGGACCGGGCGCCGATCGGTGCGACGGCAAGGGCCACGGCTGCGCCGGCGTCCCGTCGAATAAATCGACTTCGCGGCGATTGCCGGCGTCCCGCGTGAAACTTGCCAACCCCAGACCGGTATGTAAATTTTCAGAAAAAAAATAAACGCGATTCCTCGAATGGGCCGGGCGATAAGTCGATCGGACTCATTTTTTTTTCCGAATTTTGAAAAAAAGTTAAAATGGCGTCAGAGTCGGCAACTGGTATGTAATTTGAAGAAAAAAATAACGATTCGAATGAGGTGGATAACGAGCCGATCGGTTCCCATAGGAAGGACGTCTGCAACGTCGCAATTCGGTAAAAAGTCGACTTCGCCGGGCGATTGCGGGTGGTAGGGTCGAGTTTTCCACCCCCGTCAAAATGGCTTACGCCGTAAAAATGTGCACGAGGTCGAGACGCTTGATCGAGGTGTTGGCTTCCCAATCGGTCCCATAGGAAGGCGTGGCCGACGCCCCAAAGTTGCGGGGGTTCATTTTCGCAATCCGTCGCGCAGTCGCTCGCTCAGCGGTCGTTTTGTCCAGTCCGATTCGGCGTTTCGACGTTCTCACAACATGCGTCGTTTACGCGAAAGAATGGATGCTACTTTCGGCGCAGACCGGGCGCCGATTCGGTGCGACGGAAGGGGAACGGCGACGACCGGCGTCCGTCGAAAACTCCGACTTTCGGCGGCGATGCGGCGCCCCGTCATGGTGAACTTGCAAACCACAGACCGGTATGTAAATTTCAGAAAAAATAACGCGTCGATGGGCGGGCGAGAAGTCGATCGAACGCCATTTTTTTTTTCCGAATTGAAAAAATTTTTAAATGGCGTCAGAGTCGGCAAATGGATGTAAATTTGAAGAAAATAATAACGATTCGAATGAGGTGGATAACGCGCCGATCGGTCCTCATAGGAAGGGGTCGCAACGTCCGCAATTCGGTAAAAAGTCGACTTTCGCCGGGGCGATTGCGGGTCGAGTTTTCCACCCCCGTCAAAAATGGCTTACGCGTAAATGTGCCACGAGGGTCGAGACGCTTCGATCGCGGTGTTTCGCTTCCCGATCGGTCCCACAGGAAGGGCGTGGCGAAGCCCCAAAAGTTGACGGTCATTTTCGCAATCCGTCGCGCAGTCGCTACGCTCAGCGCGTCAGTTGTTCGTCCAGTCGGATCGGCTTTTCGGGGGGACGTTTCACAACGTGTCGTTTAGCGAAAGATCGATTGTACTTTCGGCGCAGACCGGCGACGATCGTGTTGCGACGGGAAGGGGCACTGTCCCCCCCCCCGACGACCGGCCCGGCCGTTCGAAAAAATCCAACTTTCGGCGGCGATATTGCCGGCGCCCGTTGAACTGCCAACCCCAGACCGGTATGTAAATTTTCAGAAAAAATAACGCGTCGAATGGACCGGCGCGCGAAGTCGACGGACGCCATTTTTTTCCGAATTTTTGAAAAAAATTTAAATGGCGTCAGAGCTCCCCCGGCAAACTGGTATGTAAATTTGACAGAAAAAAATAACGATTCGAATGAGGGGATAACGCGCGATCGGTCCCATAGGAAAGGGCGTCGCAACGTCCGCAATTCGGTAAAAAGTCGACTTTCGGGGCGATTGCGGGTCAAAGTTTGACCACCCCCGTCAACAAGGCTTTAGCGTAAATGTGCACGAGGTCGAGACGCCTTCGATCGGAGGGTTTGGCTTCCCGATCGGTCCATAGGAAAGGGCGTGGCGACGCCCAAAAGTGCGGTCATTTCGCAATCCGTCGCGCCAGTCGCCTCGCTCAGCGGTCGTTTTCGTACAGTCAGATCGGCTTTTCGAACGTCTCATCAACGTGGTCGTTATACGCGAAAGATTCGATGCTACTTTCGGCGCAGCCGGGCGCCGATCGGTGCAACGGGAAGGGGCACGGCCCCGACGACCGGCGTCCGTCGAAAATCGATTTTCGCGGCGATTGACGGAGCCCCGTTGAACGTGCCAAACCCAGAACGGTATGTAAATTTTCAGAAAAAAATAACGCGTCGAATGGGCCGAGCGAGAAGTCGATCGGACGCCATTTTTTTTTTCCGAATTTTGAAAAAATTTAAAATGGCGTCAGAGCTCGGCAACTGGTATGTAAATTTGAAGAAAAAATAACGATTCGAATGAGGTGGATAACGCGCCGATCGGTCCCATAGGAAGGGCGTCGCAACGTCCGCAATTCGGTAAAAAGTCGACTTTCGCCGGGCGATTGCGGGTCGAGTTTTCCACCCCGTCAAATGGCTTACGCGTTCAAATGGCACGAGGTCGAGTACGCTTCGATCGAGTGTTGGCTCCTCCGATCGTCCCCATAGTAGGGCGTGGCGACGCCCCAAAGGCGGTCCATTTTCGCAATCGTTCGCGCAGTCGCTCGCTCAGCGGTCGTTTTTCGTTCGTCCGTCGGCTTTTCCTTTCTCACCAACGTAATCGTTAACGCGAAAAGATCGATGCTACTTTCGGCGCAGACCGTCGCGCCGATCGTTGCGACGAGTGGCACGGCGACGGCCCGGCGTCCGTCGAAAATCCGACTTGTCGACGGGAGATTAGCCGGCGCCCCGTTGAACTTGCCCAACCCCGACCGGTATGTACATTTCAAAAAATAAGGCTCGAATGGGCCGGGCGAGAAGTCGATCGACATCCATTTTTTTTTCCGATTTTGAAAAAGATTTAAAATGGCGTGACAGAGCTCGGACAACTGGTATGTTATTTGAAGAAAAAATTAACGATTCGACTGAGGTGGATAACGCCGCCGATCGGTCACCATAGGAAGGGGTCCGCAACGTCCCGCAACTTCGGTAAAAAGTCGACTTTCGCCGGGCGATTCGGTCGAGTTTTCCACCCCCGTCAAAATGGCTTTCGCTTAAATGTGCACGAGGTCGAGACGCTTCGATCGAGGTGTTTGGCTCCCGATCGGTCCCATAGGAAGGGCGTGGCGACGCCCCAAAGTGCGGTCTTTTCGCAATCCGTCGCGCGGGTCCCCTCAGCGGTCGTTTTTCCATCCGATCGTTGCTTTCGACGTTCTACACCAACGTGGTCGTTTACGCGAAAGATCGATGCTACTTTGGCGGCGCAGACCGGGCGCCGATCGGTGCGACGGAAGGGGCACGGCAACCGGCGTCCGTCGAAAAATCCGACTTCGGCGATTGCCGGCGCCCGTTGAATTGCCACCCCGCCGTATGAATTTTCCCAGAAAATGAAATTCGCAAAAGTCGAATGGGCCGGGCGAGAAGTCGTCGACGCCTTTTTTTTTCCGAATTTTGAAAAATTTAAAATGGCGTCAGAGCTCGGCACTGGTATGTAAATTTGAAGAAAAAAATACGATTCGAATGAGGTGGATAACGCGCCATCGGTCCCATAGGGAAGGGCGGCGGGCCGCCAATTCGGTAAAAAGTCGACTTTCGCCGGGATTGCGGGGTCATTCTCCAACCTTCAAAAGTGCGCGGCGTACCGAGTCGAGTGTCTTCGATGCTTGGAAGTCGGCCCCATAGGAAGGGCTGTCGACCCCCGTGCGGTCATTTTCGCAGTCATCGTCCGCGATCGCTTTGCTCACGTCGTTTTCGTCCAGACGTGCTTTTCGACGTTCTCACCAACGGTCGTTTCGCGAAAGTGATGCTACTTCGCGCCGGGGCCGTCGTCGAGGGAAGGGCCGGCGAC
>JAMZAV010004937.1:0-36667 GCA_024449915.1 Sweltsa coloradensis
TTTTTTTGATTTTAAAATGTCAGATTGTATTGCATTTTGTCAGTTATAGTTTTAGTTTTTCATATGTAAGTTTTTTATTTTTCGTTAGTTTCATTTTCATGTTAAAGTTTTTTTTTTAGTTTGTAGTTTTGTATATTTCATTTGTAATATTTTGTCAGTTTGTATATTTTGTCAGTTTAGATTGTTTTGTTCATTTTCAATTCTTTTTTATTTTTTTAGTTTTGTCAATTTGCTTTTTTCATTTTCAAGTTTATTTTTTGTCAATTTTGTATTGATTTTGTGTTTGCATTTTGTCAGTTTTTTTAGTTGTCATTTTTTCATTTGTTCCTAGTTTGTTTCATTTTTTATTTTCTACAGTTTCAGTTTTTATTTAATTGTTGTTTACGTCAGTTTGATTTGTAATTTCATTTTCTACATTTTGTATTTAAGTTGTTTTGTCATTTACATTTGTCAGTTTTTATTTTAAGTTCATTTGTCAATTGTTTTTTCTCAGTTTATTTTGTAAATGTCAGTTTGTCATTGCATTTTGTGTCAGTTTATTCATTTTAGTTCATTTCATTATTTTGTATTTGTATTTTGTCAGTTTTATATTTTATTTTCAGTTTCATTACTTGTTATTTCTGTATTTTCGTTTTTATTGTAGTATTTGTCAGTTTCAATAACATTTTCATTTGCTCGTTTAAATCGTTTTAAATTGTAATTTTTCATTTTCACAGTTTTTTTTTAATTTGCTAGTTTTTCGTTAGTTTGTTTTTATATTTGTATTAGTCAATAACATTTTGTCAGTTTGCGTTTAAGTATTTTAAATTGATTCATTTATTTTTTAGTTATTTCATTTTCATTTTAGTTTTCGTTCGATTTTGTAGAATTTCAAGTTTGCATTTTTGTATTATTTTGTATTAGTTTTTTATTTGTAATTTTTTCATTTTTTTACAGTTTGACATTTTAGTCATTTCATTATTTTGTTTTGTCAGTTTATTTTAATTATTGTCATTTGTCATTTAATTTGTCAGTTTTCTATTTTACATTTCATTCAGTTTTTATTTTCGTCAGTTTTTTTTACAATTCATTTTTTCTATTTCAATTGTATTTTTTTCAGTTTCATTTTGTATGAATTTTATTTTCGTTTTATTTTTGTAATTTCATTTGTATTTGTTTTGTCAGATGTTTTATTTTAGTTTTACATATTGTTTTGAATTTTGTCAGTTTTTATTTTAGTTTTGAATTTTCAGTTTTTTTTTTCCCGTTTCCAGTTTGATTTGTTATTGTCAGTTTGTCATTAATTTGTAGTTTTGTTGTTTAGTCATTCTAATTTGTAGTTTTTCATTTTTCAAGTTTCATTTTGTCAATTTGTAGTTTTTAGTTTTTTTGTATTCTGTATTGCATTTTGTAGTTTGTAAATTTTGTCATTTGCATTATTGTAGTTTTTCATTTTGTCAGATTTTTCATTTTCACATTTGCATTTCTTTTTATTTGCTAGTTTTCGTTTTGATTTGTAATATGTCAGATTGTCATTATTTTGTCAGTTATGTTTTTATTTTCATAATTTTGTATTTTATTTTACGTTTTTCATTTTACAGTTTTGACAGTTTAATTTATTTTTAATTTGCTAGTTTTCGTATTTGATATTGTATATTGTCAGTTTGTCAATAACATTTTTCAGTATTCTTGTTTTGTCATTTTTCAAATTCTGTTTTTTCATTTCAGATTTTATTCATTTGTCATTTGTTTTTCGTATTTCAATGTTGTCTTTTCATTTTTCATTTTCATTTTTCATTTCAATTTTTTTCATTTAAATTTTAGTTTTTCATTTGATTTTTTATTTATTTTGTCATAATTTGTCAGTTGTTTGATTGTTTAATTGTCATTTTATTTTCATTTATCCATTTTCATTTTTATTTTAATTTTGTCAGTTTTTTATTTTAAGTTGCATTCATTGTTTGTCATTTGTCGTTTCTAGTTCATTTTCAAAATTTCAGTTTGCAATATGTTTTTTCATTTTAATTTCAGTTTCTTTTCAAGTTTTGTCAGTTTTGTCATGATTTTCAGTTTTTGTTTGTCAATTTCATTTGTCAGTTTTCGTTTGTAAGTTTTCAATTGTAATTGCATTTTGTCATTGTCAGTTTTTCATTGTATTTTGCAGTTTATTTTGTAATTTGTCAGTTTTGTCATTTGTAGTTTTACAGTTTCATATGATATTTGTCTAGTTTTGTCAGTTTTCATTTGAATTTATTTGTTATTTTCAATCATTTCATTTGTGTCTTTATTTTTCAATTTTGTAAGTTTTCATTTTAAGTCATTCATTTGTCATTTGCTTTGTTCGTCATTTTGATTTTTAGTTCTTTGTCAATTATTTTGTCAGTTTGTTTTTGTCAATTTGCTAGTTTTCAGTTTTATTTTGTATTTATTGTCAGTTTTGCATTTTGTGTTTTTTTACATTTTAGTATTGTCATTTTGATTTAATTTCATTTTTCAATGACATTTTGTCAGTTTGCTTGTTTAAGTCATTTTCAAATTGTCAGTATTTCATTTTCACAGTTTCATTTTGTCAATTTGCTAGTTTTCGTAAGTTTGATTTTGTAAGAATGTCAGATTGTCAATTGCATTTTGTCAGGTTGTTAGTTTTAGTCATTTTCATATTGTAAGTTTGTAATTATGTCAGTTTTTCATTTTCACAATATGACAGTTTCATTTTGTTATTTTGCTAGTTGTCGTCAGTTTGATTTTGTAAGAATGTCAGATTGTCAATAATATTTTGTCAGTTTGCTTGTTTTAGTCATTTTCAAATTGTCAGTTTTTCATTTTCACAGTTTCATTTTGTCAATTTGCTAGTTTTCGTCAGTTTGATTTTGTAAGAATGTCAGATTGTCAATTGCATTTTGTCAGGTTGTTAGTTTTAGTCATATTCATGTTGTAAGTTTGTAATTTTGTCAGTTTTTCATTTTCACAGTTTGACAGTTTCATTTTTGGTATTTGCTAGGTTTTCGTCAGTTTTGATATTGTAATATTGTCAGTTCGTCAATGACATTTAGTCAGTTTGCTTGTTTTAGTCATTTTCAAATTGTAAGTTTTTTATTTTCAGTGTTTTGTTTTGTCAATTTGCTAGTTTTCGTCAGTTTGATTTTGTAAGAATGTCAGATTGTCAATTGGATTTTGTCAGGTTGTTAGTTTTAGTCATTTTCATATTGTTAGTTTGTAATTATGTCAGAATTTATTTTAACAGTTTGACAGTTTTCATTTTGTGAATTTGCTAGTTTTCGTTAGTTGAATTTTGAAATATTGTCATGTTAGTAATAAACTTTTTGTCAGTTGCTGTTTAAGTGATTTTCAAATTGTCATTTTTCATTATCACGTTTCATTTTTTTCAATTTGCTAGTTTCGCAGTTTGATTTTTTAAGAATGTCAGAGGTCAATGCATTTGTTGGTTGATAGTTTTAGTCATTTCATATCGTAAGTTTGTCATTTTGTCAGATTTCAATTTCACAATTTGGGAGTTTCATTTTGTTAATTTGCTAGTTTTCGTCCCAGTTTTGATATTGTAAAAAAATATTCGTCAGTTTTGTCATAACATTTTGTCAGTTTGCTGTTTTAGTCATTTTTTCATATGTAAGTTTTTTGATTTTCACAGTTTCATTTGTCAATTTGCTAGTTTTCGCCGTTAGATTTGTAAGAATTCCAGATGTCAATTAATATTTTGTCAGGTTGTTAGTTTTAGTCATTTTCATATTGTAGTTTGTCATTTTGTCATTTTTCATTCTCACAGTTTGACAGTTTCATTTTGTAAGTATTGTCAGTTATTGCATTTTATTTGTATATTGTTAGTTTTAATGATTTTGTCAGTTTGTTATTTAATTTTCAATTGTCAGTTTTTCATTTTTCAGTTTCATTTTCTAATTTGACAGTTTCGTTAGTTTATTTTGTATATTTCAGTTATTGTAAATTTGTCAGTTTGCATTTTAAGTGATTTTCAAGTATTTTTATTTTACGTTTCAATTTTGTCATTTTCATTTTTCACAGTTTTTTTGTTAAAATTTGTCAGTTCTTTTGTTTGTAATATTGTCAGTTAGTTAATAAATTTGTCTTTTTGTAATTTGATTTTCATTGTAATTTTTTATATTCAGACATTTCATTTTGTATTTGCTGTTTTCTCAGTTTTATGTAAAATGTCAATTGTCAATTACATTTTTCAGGTTTTTTAGTTTTATCATTTTCATATTGTCAGTTTTATTTAGTCAGTTTTTTTTTCAATATATGTTTCATTTTGTTTTTGTAGTTTTATAGTTGATTATTGAAATTTGTCAGTTTTTGATATTTAATTTGTAGTTTTGTTTGTTTTTTATTTTACATTTGTCAGTTTTTTTTAATTGCTTATTTTGTATTGTTATTGTCAGTTTGTTATTAAGTTGTCAGTTGTCATTGATTTTCAGTTGTTAATTTAGTCATTTTCATTTTACAGTTTTAATTTTGTCATTTTTATTTTAAGTTTTGTTTATTTGTTATTTGAGTTTTAGTTCAGTTTATATTTAATATTTGTTTTTAAATATTTTAAAGTTTTTTTTTAGTCATTTTCAAATTGTCAGTTTTCTAGTTTTCCAGTTTGACATTTTTTGTGTATTGTCATTGTTGTTTGAATTGTAATATTTGTCAGTTTCATATTGATTGTCATTTTGTTTTAACTTCTATTTCAAATTTAATTTTTTATTTTCACAGTTTCATTTTGTCAATTTGCTAGTTTTCGTCAGTTTTTTTGTAAGTTTGCATTTGCATTTGCAATTGTTAGTTTTATTTTTATCATTTTAAGTTGTAGTTTTCGTCAGTTTACTATTTACAAGTTCGCATTTCATTGCATTTTATTTTGTTAGTTGTCATTTATATTGAAATTTGTCATTTTGTCAATTTACATTTTTCAGTTTGTTTTTCATTTTTAATTGCAGTTTTCATTTTTTATTGTATTTGTAATTTGTCTAAATTTTTTGTTGTTATTTTAGTCATTGATTGTAATTTTCATGTTCAGTTTTTTTTCATTTTAGTTTTCTCAGTTTGCATTTGTAGAAATTAATTTATGCATTTTGCAGTTGTTTGTTTTAGCTTTATTTTGTATTTGTCATTTTGTGATTTTTATTGTCATACATTTTGACAGTTTCTTTGTTATTGTCATTTTCAATTTGTTTTGTTATTTGTTAGTTTAATTTTTCAGTCTTGTCTAGTTTTTCAATTTATTTTTAAATTCAGTTTATTCATTTGCTAGTTTTGTTAGTTTATTTGTAAGATGTCAGTTGTCATTTTATTTTTCAGTTTGCATTCCTTGTTATTGTAGTTTGTTTATTAGTTTGTCAATTGTCAGTTTTCAATTTTACATTTGCATTTATTGTTCAATTGTATTGTCGTCAGTTTGCATCTTGTCAGCTTTTCAGTTTGCATTTTGTCGTTATTTGCTGTTTCGTAAGTTTGATTTTGTAATGTAATTTGTCAGTTTTCATTTGCATTTTGTCAGTTTTATTTTGTTTTAGTCATTTTATGTAGTTTGTTATTTTAATTTTATTTGTACAATTTTTGTCAGTTTTTGTTTGAGTCATTTCATTCAGTTTTTTGAAGATGTCAGATTTAATTGTTTTGTCAGGTTTTAGTTTAGTCATTTTGATATTTGTAAGATTGTCGAATTTATGCAGTTTTTCATTTTAGTTTGCATTTCATTGTTTAAGTTTTAGGTTTTGTCAGTTTTTTTATTTTCAGTTGACAGTTAATATTTTGTTTTGCTGTTTTCGTCATTTTTTTAAATTTGTCGTTTTCATTTAGTCAGTTTCTTGTTTTAGTATTTTCAATTTATTTTGTTATTTTCGATTTTTCATTTTTGTTATTTTAGTATTTCATTTCAAGTTTGATTTTGTCAGATTTATATTTCTCAGTTTGAATGATTTTTCGGTATTGTTAGTTTTTCATTGTTATTTGTAATATTGTCAGTTTCATGTTTAAGTCAGTTTCATTTGTATTTTTGGTTTTTCGTAAGTTTATATTTTATTTTTGTTTGTCAATTTTTTTCAGTTTGTTTTTTAGTTTTCAATTTAATTTTCATTTCTAGTTTGTTTTAGTCATTTCTATTTCGTAGTTTGTTTTGTAAAATTTTAATTTATCATTTGAATTTCATTTTTATATTGTATGTTTTGTAATTTTAGTTTTTCATTTCAGTTTGTCAATTACATTTTGTTAAGTTTGCTTGTTTTAGTCATTTTGAATTGTATTTTCATTTTAAACATTTTGTCAATTTGCTTGTTTAGTCATTTTCAAATTTGTAATTCATTTTCAATTTGCATTTTGTCAGTTAATTTTGTCAATTTTGATATTGTAAAATTGAATTTTACGTTTTTCATTTCACAGTTTGAATTTCATTTTGTAATTTTGTTTTTCAATTTTGATTTTACAGTTTGAAGTTGTCATTTTGTAAAACTATTTTAGTTTGTTTTTAAGCATTTTAAAATTGTCAGTTATACATTTTACAGTTTCTTGTTTAGTGTTCAATTGACTTTTTATAGTTTCATTTTTTTCAGATTTCAATTGCTTTGTTAGGTTTTTTAGTCATTTTTATGTAATTGTCATTTGTCTGGTTTTTTTTGCAGTTTTGAAGTTAATTTTGTTAATTTTGCAGTTTTCATTTTCATTTGTTAATTTTGTAATTTGTAACCTTTGTTTCAGTTTGTATTTTCATTTTCAAAATTGTCATTTTCTTTAGTTTCAGTATTTTCAATTTGCTAAGTTTTTGTCAGTTTGATTTTTAATGTCATGTTGTTTGCAGTTAATTTTAGTTTATTTGTATTGTCATATTGTAAGTTTTAGTTTTAGTCAGTTTCATATTGTCAATTTTAAGTTTCATTTCATTTTCAATTGAGTTTTTGTGTTTATTTGTAGTTTTCGTTAGTAGATAATATTTTCAGTTTGTTTTATATTTTCATTTGCATTTTTTCATTTTCATTTATTTTGTCAATTTCTAGTTTCGTCAGTTATTTTGTAAGAATGTAGATTGTCAATGCATTTTGTCAGGTTGTTAGTTAGGAATTTTCAGATTGAATTGCAATTTTGTCAGGTTTATCATTTTAGCAATTGAAGTTTCATTTTGTATTTTGTAGGTTTTTCAGTTTGAATTTCAATTGCAGTTTGTCAGTAATCATTTTGTTAGTTGCTTGTTTTAGTTTTTCAATAATTTTGAAGTTTTTCATTTTCAAGTTTATTTTGTCAATTTGTTTTCTTTCAGTTTGATTTTGTAAATTTCAGATTTGTCAATTGCAAATTGTAAGGTTTTAGTTTTACATTTTCATTTGTAATTTTGTAAATTTTGTCAGTTTTATTTTCACAATATGACAGTTTCATTTTATTTTGTCAGGTTTTCTGTCATTGATATTGTAATTGAGTTGTCAATAACATTTTTGTCCCGTTTGCTTTTTCAGTCATTTTTTTGTCAGTTTTTCATTTTCACAGTTCATTTTGTCTATTTGCTAGTTTTCGTCAGTTTCAAATTGTAAGTTTTTCAAATTTTCAACAGTTTCATTTTTGTCAATTTGGCTAGTGTTCGTCAGTTTGATTTTGTTAAGAAATGTCCAGATTGGTATATTCATTTTGTCAGGTTGTTATTTTTTTTGTATTGACATATTGTTGCTTGAAATTTTGTCAGTTTTTTATTTTCACAGTTTGACAGTTTTCATTTTGTTAATTTGCTCGGTTTTCGTCAGTTGATATTGTAATATTGTCAGTTTAATCATAAAATTTTGTCAGTTTGGCTTGTTTGCTAAGTCATTCTCAATTGTCATTTTTTACATTTTCATCACAGTTTCATTTTTGTCATTTGCTAGTTTCGTCAGTTTTGATTTTGTAAGAATGTCCAGATTGGTGGTATTGCATTTTGTCAGGTTGTTAGTTTTAGTCATGTTCATATTGTAAGTTTGTCTTTTGTCAGATTTTCATTTTGTCACAGTTTTTTACAGTTTCTTTTTGTTATTTGCTAGTTTCTTCGTCAGTTTGATATGGTATTTGGAGAGTTTGTCAATAACATTTTGTCAGTTAGCTTGTTTTAGGTCATTTTACAAATTGTCAGTTTTTCATTTTCACAGGTTTCATTTTGTCAATTTGCTAGTTTTCGTCAGTTTGATTTTGTAGATGTCAGATGAGTCAATTGCATTTGTACCAGGTTACTAGTTTTAATCATTTTCATATTGTAAAGTTTGGTAATTTTACGTTTTTCATTTTCACAGTTAGACAGTTTCATTTTGTCAGGGAATTTGCTATTTTTCGTCAGTTTCACAAACTGTATGTTTTTTTTCTTTTCACAGTTTCATTTTGTCAATTTGCTAGTTTTTGTCAGTTTGATTTTTGTAAGAATGTCCGATTGTGTATTGCAATTTGTCAGGTTGTTAGTTTTAAGTCATGTCATATTGTTAGCCCTAAATTTTGTCAGTTTTTCATTTTCACAGTTTGACAGTTTCATTTTGTTATTTGCTCGATTTGTTCGTCAGTTTGATATTGTAAAATTGTCAGTTTGTCAATAACTTTTGTCAATTTTGCTTGTTTTTAGTCATTTTCATATTGTAAGTTTTTTCATTTTCATAGTTTCATTTTTCAATTGCTAGTTTTTCGTCAGTTTAGATTTTTGTAAGAATGTCAGATTGTCATTGCATTTGTCAGGTTGTTAGTTTTAGTCATTTCACATATTGTAAGTTCTAATTATGTCATTTTTTCATTTTCACAATATGACAGTTTCATTTTGTTATTTTTGCTAGGTTTTAGGTCAGTTTGATATTGAAATATTTGTCCAGTTGTCAATAACATTTTGCAGTTTGCTTTTTTCTAGTCATTTCAATATTGTCAGTTTTTTCATTTTCACAGGTCTCATTTTGTCAATTTGCTAGTTTTTTTCGTCCAGTTTTGATTTTGGTAAGAATGTCAGATTGTCAATTGCACATTTTGTCAGGTTGTTAGTTTTTGAGTCATTTTTCATATTGTACTTTTGTCATTTTGTCAGATTTTCCATTCTCGACAGTTTTGTGACAGTTTTCATTTTGTTAATATTGCTAGTATTCGTCAGTTTGGGGATATTGGACTATTGTCAGTTTGTCAATGACATTTTGTCAGTTTGCTTGTTAGTCAATTTTCAAATTGTCCAGTATTTCATTTTCACAGTTTCATTTTGTCAATTTTGCTAGTTTGTCGTCAGTTTGATTTTGTAAAATGTCGATTGTCATTGCTTTTGTCAGGTTGTTAGCTTTAGTCATTTTATATTGTAAGTTTGTAATTTTTGTCAGTTTTTCATTTTCACAGTTTGAACAGTTGCATTTTGTTAGTTTCTAGGTTTTCGTCAGTTTGATATTTTAATATTGTCCAGTTTGCATAATATTTTTGTCAGTTTGCTTGTTTTAAGTCATTTTCCAATTGTCAGTTTTTCAATTTTCCACAGTTTGACTGTTTCGTTTTGGTTTTTTTGCTAGGTTTTTCGTCGTTTTGAATTGTAAATTATTGTCAGTTCGTCAATAACATTTAGCAGTTTGCTTGTTTTAAAAATCATTTTCAAATTGGTAAGTTTTTTTATTTTCACAGTTTCATTTTGTCAATTTGCTAGTTTCGTCAGTTTGATTTTGTAAGAATGTCAGATTGTCATTGCATTTGTCAGGTGTTGTTTTAGTCTATTTCATATTGTAGTTTTGTCATTTTGTCAGATTTTTTACACTTTCTTGTCCTCAGATGCGGGACAGTTTCTTTTGGTTATTTTTGCTAGGTTTTTCGAGCAAATTGACATTGATATTGTCAGTTTGTCAATAACATTTTGACAGTTTCTTGTTTTAGTCATTTTACAAATTGTCAGTTTTTCATTTTTAAGTTTCCAGTTTTGACAATTTCTTGTTTTTCCCGTCATTTGATTATGTATAATGTTCGGATTGTCAATTGCAATTTGTCATGTTGTTAGTTTTAGTCCATTTTCATATTGTTCGTTTGTCATTTTGTCAGATTTACACTTTCTCAGTTGACATGTTGGTCATTTGTTAATTTGCTAGTTTTCGTCAGTTTGATATTGTAATTTTGTCAGTTTTGTCATAACATTTTGTCAGTTTGCTTGTTTTAGTCATTTTCAATTTGTAATTTTTTTATTTTTACAGTTTCATTTTGTTAATTTGCTAGTTTTTCGTTTCGTAAGTTTGATTTTTTAGAATGACAGATTGTCCCAATTGCATTTTGTCAGTGTTAGTTTTAGTCATTTCATATTAGGTTTGTATTTTACGGTTATTCATTTTCACTAGTTTTGACAGTTTTTATTTGTTTAATTTGCTAGGTTTTTCCGTCCAGTTTGATATTGGTAATATTGTCAGTTTGTCATAACATTTTTTCAGTGTTTGCTTGTTTTAGTCATTTTCAAATGTAATTTTTCATTTGTCACAGTTTCATTTTGTCAATTTGCTAAGTTTTCATCAGTTTGATTTGAAAGATTCAGATATTGTGAATTGCATTTTGTCAGGTTGTTATTTTAGTCATTTCATAGTGTACGTTTGTCATTTGTCAATTTTTTAATTTTCACAGTTTGACGATTTCCTTTTGTTAATTTGCTGTTTCGTTAGTTTGATTTTGTAAATATTGTCAAGTTAGTTAATAACATTTTTGTCAGTTTGCTTGTTTAAGTCATTTTCAAATTGTCATTTTTTCATTTTCACAGTTTCATTTTGTCAATTGAATAGTTTTCGTAAGTTTGATTTTGTAAGAATGTCAGATTGTCCATTGCATTTTGTCAGGTTGTTTAGCTTTAGTCATTTTGATATTGTAAGTTTGTAATTTTGTCAGTTTTTTTATTTTCCCCAGTTTGACAGTTTTCATTTTGTTTGTTTGCTAGGTTTTCGTCAGTTTGATATTTTAAAATTGTCAGTTTGTCAATAATATTTTGTCAGTTTGCTTGTTTTAGTCAGTTTGATTTTTTAAGAATGTCAGATTGTCAATTGCATTTTGTCTGGTTGTTAGTTTTAGTCATTTTCATATCGAAGGTTTGTCATTTTGTCAGATTTTCATTTTCACAATTTGGGAGTTTCATTTTGTTAATTTGCTAGTTTTCGTCAGTTTGATATTGTAATATTGTCAGTTTTTTCATTAACATTTTGTCAGTTTGCTTTTCTAGTCATTTTCATATTGTCAGTTTTTCATTTTTCACAGTATCATTTTGTCAATTTGCTAGTTGTCGTCAGTTTGATTTTGTAAAAATGTCAGATTGTCAATTGCATTTTGTCAGGTTGTTAGCTTTAGTCATTTTGATATTGAAAGTTTGTAGATTTGTCAGTTTTTCATTTTAACAGTTTGACAGTTTCATTTTGATAATTTGCTAGGTTTTCGTCAGTTTGATATTTTAATATTGTCAGTTTGTCAATAATGTTTTGTCAGTTTGCTTGTTTTAGTCATTTTCAAAATTTTCAGTTTTTCATTTTCACAGTTTCATTTTTTCAATTTTGCTAGTATTCGTCAGTTTGATTTTGTAAGAATGTCAGATTGTCATTTCATTTTGTCAGGTTTTAGTTTATCATTTTTATATTGTAAGTTTGTAATTTTGTCATTTTTTTCATTTTCACAGTTTTACAGTTTCATTTTGTTAGTTTGCTAGGTTTTCGTCTTTGATATTTTTTTTTGTCATTTGTCAATATTTTTCGTTTTCTTGTTTTTTGACATTTTTAAATTGTCAGTTTTTTTATTTTTACGTTTCATTTTGAATTTTTCTAGTTTTCGTCATTTTGATTTGTAAAAATGTCAATTGTCAAATTTCATTTTGTCAGGTTGTTGTTTTAGTCATATTCATGTTGAGTTTGTAATTTTTTCAGATTTTTTATTTTCACTGTTTAAAGTTTCATTTTGTTAGTTTTTTTTGGGTTTTTATATTTAATATTGTCAGTTTTGTCATGACATTTAGTCAGTTTGCTTGTTTTGCATTTTCAAATTGTAAGTTTTTTTATTTTCACAGTTTCGTTTTGTCCCAATTTGCTAGTTTTCGTCAGTTTGATTTTTTAAAATGTCGATTGTCATTGCTTTTTAGGTTTTTTAGTTTTTGTCATTTTCATATTGTTTTTTGTAATTTGTCAGTTTTTTCATTTTCACAATATGACATTTTTCATTTTGTTATTTTGCTAGGTTTTCGTCGTTTGATATTTTTAAAATTGTCCCGTTTGTCCAAAATATTTTGTCAGTTGCTTTTTTTGTCATTTTCAAATTGTAAATTTTTCATTTTCACATTTCATTTTTCAATTTGCTATTTTCGTCGTTTGATTTTGTAAGATGTCAATTGTCATTGCATTAGGGGAGGTTAATTATCATTTTATATTTTAAGTTTGTAATTTTTACGGTTTTTTCATTTTTCACAGTTTGACAAATTTTATTTTGTTAATTTGCTCGGGTTTTCGTCTTTGATATTGTAATATTGTCGTTTGTCAAAACCCCTTTTGTCAGTTTTGCTTGTTTAAGTCATTTTCAAAAGTCATATTTTTTTTTCACAGTTTTTTTTGCAATTTCTAGTTTTTTGTAAATTTGATTTTTTAAGAAATTTAGATTGTCATTTCATTTTGTCAGGTTGTTAAAAAAAGTCATTTTTTCATATTTAAGTTTTTTCACTTTGTCGATTTTTATTTTCAAGTTTGACAGTTTCTTTTGTTAATTTGCTAGTTTTTTGTTAGTTTATTTTTTAATATTTCAGTTTTGTTAAAAACCTTTTGTATTTTTTTTGTTTAAGTGATTTTTTCAAATTGTCAGCTTTTCATTTTCACAGTTTCATTTTTTTTAATTTGCTAGTTTTCGTCGTTTGATTTTTTAAGAATGTCAGATTGTCAAATTTATTTTGCTGGTTTATGTTTTTGTCATTTTTTATATCGTAATTTTTTCATTTTGTCAGTTTTCATTTTCCCCAAATTTGGGGGTTTCATTTTTTAAATTTTTTCTAGTTTTTGTCAGTTTGATATTGTAAATTTTTCATTTTTTTCCATAACTTTTGTCAGTTTGCTTGTTTTTGTCATTTTCATATTGTTAATTTTTTTTATTTTTACATTTCTTTTGTCATTTGTATTTTTCGCATTAGATTTTTTAAGAAATTTCAGATTTCAATTGCATTTTGTCATTGTTAGTTTTAGTCATTTTTATATTTTAAGTTTGTAAATTTGCGTTTTTCATTTCAAATATGACAATTTCCCTTTTGTTATTTTGCTAGGTTTTTTGTCATATGTATTGAAATATTGTCTTTGTCAAAAACATTTTTCATTTGCTTTTTTTAGTCATTTTCATATTGTAGTTTTTTTATTTTTCACAGTTTCTTTTTGTCAATTTCTAGTTGTCGTCAGTTTGATTTTAAGAATGTCGATCGTCATTGCTTTATCAGGTTGTTAGCTTTATCATTTTTTATATTTTAAATTTGTTTTTGTCATTTTTTTATTCACAGTTTGACAGTTTCATTTTGTTAAATTTTCTGGTTTCGTCAGTTTGATATTTGTATTGTCAGTTTGTCAAAAATATTTGTCTTTGCTTTTTTTAGTCATTTTTAAAATTGTAAGTTTTTCATTTTTTTTTTTTCACTGTTTTGTTTTTTCAATTTGCCAGTTTTCGTCAGTTTGATTTTGTAAGAATGTCAATTGTCAATTTTCATTTTGTCAGGTTTTTTAGCTTTAGTCCCTATTCATGTTGTAAGTTTGTAATTTTGTCAGTTTTTTATTTTTACAGTTTTAGTTTCATTTTTGGTATTTGCTAGGTTTCGTCAGTTTTGATATTGTAATATTTTCAGTTCGTCAATGACATTTCTCAGTTTGCTTTGTTTTAGTCATTTTCAAATTGTAAGTTTTTCATTTTCACAGTTTCGTTTTTCAATTTGCTAGTTTTTCGTCAGTTTTGATTTTGTAAGAATGTCAGATTGTCAATTGCATTTTGTCAGGTTTTTTATTTTTAGTCTTTTTTATATTGTTTGTTGAAATTATGTCAGTTTTTCATTTTCACAGTATGCAGTTTCATTTTTTTATTTTGCTAGGTTTCGTAAGTTTTATATTGTAATATTGTCAGTTTGTCAATACATTTTGTCAGTTTGCTTGTTTTAGTAATTTTCAAATTGTCAGTTTTTCATTTTCACATTTTCATTTTGTCAATTTGCTAGTTTTTCGTCAAATTTGATTTTGAAAGAATTCCCAAATTGTCAAATTGGCATTTTGGTCAGGTTTAAATTTTTTTGTCATTTTCATATTGTAGTTTGTAATTTTACTTTTATTTTCACATTTGAAGTTTCATTTTGTTAATTTGCTAGGTTTTTCGTCAGTTTTATATTGTAATATTCATTTGTCAAACCTTTTGTCAGTTTGCTTTTTAAGGTCATTTTCAAATCGTAAGTTTTTCATTTTTACAGTTTCATTTGTCAATTTGGGTAAATTTCCCTCAGCTTGATTTTGAAAAATTGGGCAGATGTGATTTGCATTTTTCAGGTTGTTAGTTTTAGTCCTTTTCATATTGTAATTTTGTCATTTGTCAGATTTTTTATTTTCTAGTTTTACATTTCATTTTGTTAATTTGCTAGTTTTCGTTAGTTTATTTTGTAATATTGTCAGTTGTCAATACATTTTGTCAGTTTGCATTTTAAGTCTTTTCAATTGTCATTTTTCATTTACAGTTTCATTTGTCAATTTACTTTTTCGTCAGTTTTTTGTAAAATGTCATTTGTCATTGCATTTTTCAGGTAGTTATTTTAGTCATTTTCATATTGTAAGTTTGTAATATTTGTCAGTTTTTTTCATTTTCACAGTTTGACAGTTTCATTTTTGTTATTTTCTAGTTCCGTCAGTTTGATATTGTAAAATACTGTCCAGTTTGTCATAAAATTTTATCAGTTTGCTTTTTTATTTATTTTCATATTGTAAGTTTTTTTCATTTTCACAGTTCATTTTGTCAATTTTTCTAGTTTTCGTCAGTTAATTTTTTAAGAATGTCAGATTGTCAATTGCATTTTGTCAGGTAGTTAGTTTTAGTCATTTTCATATTGTAAGTTGTAATTATGTCATTTTTTCATTTTCACAATATGAAAAGTTTCATTTGTTATTTTGCTAGGTTTTCGTCAGTTTGATATTGAAATTTGTCATTTTGTCAATAACATTTTGTCAAATTTCCTTTTTCTAGTCATTTTCAAATTGTCAGTTTTTCATTTTTACAGTTTCTTTTAAATTTTTTCAATTTTCTAGTTTGTCGTCAGTTTTTATTTTGTAAAATGTCAGATTGTCAATTGCTTTTTGTCAGGTTGTTAGCTTTAGTCATTTTGATATTGTAATTTTTTAATTTTTCAGTTTTTTCATTTTCACAGTTTGACAGTTTTCATTTTGTTAATTTGCTAGGTTTTTCGTCAGTTTGATATTTTAATATTGTCAGTTTGTCATAATGTTTTGTCAGTTTTGCTTGTTTTGTCATTTTCATATTGTAAGTTTTTAATTTTCACAGTTTCATTTTGTCAATTTGCTAGTATTCGTCAGTTTTTATTTTGTAAGAATGTCAGATTTTTCAATAGCATTTTGTCAGGTTGTTAGTTTTAGTCATATTCATGTTGTAAGTTTTGTAATTTTGTCAGTTTTTTTATTTTCACAGTTTTTTACAGTTTTCATGTTTGGTATTTGCTAAATTTTCGTCAATTTTGATATTGTAATATTGTCAGTTCGTCAATGACATTTAGTCAGTTTGCTTGTTTAAGTCATTTTCAAATTGTAAGTTTTTCATTTTCACAGTTTCGTTTTGTTAATTTGCTAGTTTTCGTCAGTTTGATTTTGTAAGAATGTCAGATTGTCAATTGCATTTTGTCAGTTTGTTAGTTTAAGTCATTTTCATATTGTAAGTTTGTCAATTTGTCAGATTTTCATTTTCACAGTTTGACAGTTCCATTTTGTTAATTTGCTAGGTTTTCGTCAGTTTGATATTAAAATATTGTCAGTTTGTCAATAACATTTTGTCAGTTTTGCCCTTGTTTTAGTCATTTTCAAATTGTCAGTTTTTTTATTTTCAAAAGTTTTCATTTTGTCAATTTGCCCAGTTTTCGTCAGTTTGGTTTATGTAAGAATGTCAGATTTTTCAAATTTCATATCGTCAGGTTGTTAGTTTTTTTCATTTTCATATTGTTAGTTTTTTCATTTTGTCAGATTTACACTTTCCCAGTTTTTTACAGTTTCATTTTGTTAATTTGCTAGTTTTTCGTCATTTTTATATTGTAATAAATTTTCAGTTTGTCAATGACATTTTGTCATTTGCTTGTTTAAGTCATTTTCAAATTGTCATTTTTTCATTTTCAAAAGTTACATTTGTCAATTTCTAGTTTTTGTCAGTTTGATTTTGTAAGAATGTCAGATTGTCATTGCATTTGTCAGGTTGTTAGTTTTAGTCATTTTTCATATCGTAAGTTTGTCATTTTGTCAGATTTTCATTTTTTACAATTTGAGAGTTTTCATTTTGTTAATTTGCTAGTATCCGTCAGTTTGATATTGTAATACTGTCAGTTTGTCAATAACATTTTATCAGTTTGCTTGTTTTTAGTCATTTTCATATTGTAAGTTTTTTAATTATGACAGTTTTTCATTTTCACAATATGACAGTTTCATTTTGTTATTTTGCTAGGTTTTCTCAGTTTGATATTGTTTCTTCTGGTCATTTTCAAATTGTCAGTTTTTCAGTTTTTTTTGTCAATTTGCTAGTTTCGTCAGTTTGATTTTGTAAGAATGTCAGATTGTGTATTGCATTTTGTCAGTTTGTAAGTTTTAGTCATTTTCATATTGTAAGTTTTTTCATTTTGTCAGATTTTTTAAATTTTCACAGTTTGACAGTTTCATTTTGTTATTTGCTAGTTTTCGTTAGTTTTGATTTTGTAATATTGTCAGTTATTTAAAAACATTTTGTCAGTTGGCTTGTTTAAGTCTTTTCAAATTGTCAGTTTTTCATTTTTCACAGTTTTATTTTGTTAATTTGCTAGTTTTCGTGAGTTTTTATTTTGTAAGAATGTCCGATTGGTCAATTGCATTTTGTCAGGTTGTTAGTTTAAATCATTTTCATATCGCAAGTTTGTAATTTTGTCAGTTTTTTCATTTTCACAGTTTGACAGTTTCATTTTTGGTATTTTTCTAGGTTTTTTGTCAGTTTTGATTTTGTAATATTGTCAGTTCGTCCCAAAGACATTTAGTCGTTTGCTTGTTTTTAGTCATTTTTAATTGTAAGTTTTTCATTTTTTACAAATTTCGTTTTGTCAATTTGCTAGTTTTCGTCAGTTTTGATTTTCTAAGAATGTCAGATTGTCAATTGCATTTTGTCAGGTTAATTAGTCATTTTTATATTGTAAGTTTGTAATTTTACGGTTTTTCATTTTAATAGTTTGACAGTTTTCATTTTGTTAATTTGCTAGGTTTTTCGTCAGTTTGATATTGTAAAATGTCATTTTGTCAAACCCATTTTTGTCAGTTTGCTTGTTGCTTGTCATTTTCAAATTGTCAGTATTTCATTTTCACAGTTTCATTTTTTCAATTTGCTAGTTTTCGTAAGTTTGATTTTGTAAGAATGTCCCGATTGTCATTGCATTTTGTCAGGTTGTTAGTTTTTAGTCATTTTCATATTGTAAAATTTGTCATTTTGTTCAGATTTAAAATTTTTCACAGTTTTTACAGTTTCATTTTGTTAATTTTTCTAATTTTTCGTTAGTTTTGATTTTGTTATATTGTCATTAGTTAATAACCTTTTGTCAGTTTGCCTTGTTTAAGTGATTTTCAAAATTGTCATCTTTTCATTTTCACAGTTTCATTTTTGTCAAATTTGCTAGTTTTCGTCAGTTTTTGATTTTTTAAGAATGTCCCGATTGTCAAATTGCATTTTGTCTGGTTGTTAGTTTTTAGTCATTTTTTATATCGTAAGTTTTGTCATTTTGTCAGATTTTCATTTTCACAATTTGGGAGTTTCATTTTGTTAATTTGCTAGTTTTTCGTCAGTTTGATATTGTAATATTTTTCAGTTTGTCATAAACATTTTGTCAGTTTGCTTGTTTTAGTCATTTTCATATTGTAAGTTTTTTCATTTTCACAGTTTTTCATTTTCACATATGACAGTTTTTATTTTGTTATTTTGCTAGTTGTCGTCAGTTTGATTTTGTAAAAATGTCAGATTGTCAATTGCATGTTGTCAGGTTGTTTAGTTTTAGTCATTTCATATTGTTAGTTTGTAATTATGTCAGTTTTTTTCATTTTTTACAATATGACAGTTACATTTTTGTTATTTTGCTACTTTTCGTCAGTTTGATTTGTAAGAATGTCGGATTGTCAATTGCATTTTGTCAGGTTGTTAGCTTTAGTCATTTTGATATTGTAAGTTTTTTAATTTTGTCAGTTTTTTTATTTTCACAGTTTGACAGTTTCATTTTGTTAGTTTGCTAGGTTTTCGTCAGTTTGATATTTTAATATTTGTCAGTTTGTCAATAATATTTTGTCAGTTTTGCTTGTTTTTTGACATTTTCAAATTGTCAGTTTTTCATTTTTCACAGTTTTCATTTTGTCAATTTGCTATTTTCGTCATTTTTATTGTAAGAATGTCAGATTGTCAATTGCATTTTTTTCAGGTTTTTATTTTTAGTCATATTCATGTTGTAAGTTTGTAATTTTGTCAGATTTTTATTTTCACTGTTTAACAGTTTCA
Organism: Sweltsa coloradensis; assembly: GCA_024449915.1. NCBI lineage: Eukaryota > Metazoa > Arthropoda > Insecta > Plecoptera > Chloroperlidae > Sweltsa > Sweltsa coloradensis. Next base: position 18,676 of record JAMZAV010004937.1, read on the forward strand.
TTTTGTTAGTTTTCGTTGGTTTTGATATTGTAATATTGTCAGTTCGTCAATGACATTTAGTCAGTTTGCTTGTTTTAGTCATTTTCAAATTGTAAGTTTTTCATTTTCACAGTTTCGTTTTTTCAATTTGCTAGTTTTCGTCAGTTTTTGATTTTGTAAGAATGTCAGATTGTCAAATTTCATTTTTTTCAGGTTTTTTTAGTTTTTAGGGCATTTCATATTGTTAGTTTTGTAATATGTCAGTTTTTTCATTTTCACAATATGACAGTTTCATTTTGTTATTTTGCTAGGTTTTCGTCTGTTTGATATTTTTAATATTGTAAGTTTGTCAAAATTTTTGTCAGATTTTGCTTGTTTTAGTAATTTTCAAATTGTAAGTTTTTCATTTTCACAGTTTCATTTTGTCAATTTGCTAGCTTTTCGTCAGTTTGATTTGGGAAGAATGTCAGATTGTCAATTGCTTAGGTTTAGGTTAATTAGTCATTTTTATATTTTAAGTTTGTAATTTTTTTACGGTTTTTTCTTTTTACCGTTTGACAGGTTCATTTTGTTCATTTGCTCGTTTTCGTCAGTTTGATATTTAATTTGTCAGTTGTCAAACCCATTTTGTCAGTTTGCTTGTTTAAGTCTCTTTTAAATTGTCGTATTTCATTTTCACAGTTTCATTTTGTCAATTTTCTAGTTTTTTCGTAAATTTGATTTGTAAATGTCCCGTTGTCAATTGCATTTTGTCAGGTTTTTTAAATAGTCATTTTCATATGTAAGTTTGTCACTTTGTCAATTTTTATTTTCCAGTTTGACAGTTTCATTTTGTTAATTTTTCTAGTTTTTCGTTAGTTTTTATTTTGTAATATTGTCAGTTTTGTTAATACCTTTTGTCAGTTTGCTTGTTTAAAAATGATTTTCAAATTGTCAATCTTTTTCAATTTTCACAGTTTCATTTTTTCAATTTGGCTAGTTTTTCGTCAGTTTGATTTTTTAAGAATTTTCAGATTGTCAATTGCATTTTGTCGGTTGTTAGTTTTAGTCCATTTTCATATCGTAAGTTTGTCATTTGTCAGATTTTCATTTTCACATTTTGGAGTTTCATTTTGTAATTTGCTAGTTTTCGTCAGTTTTTATATTGTAATATTGTCAGTTGTTTAAAACATTTTGTCAGTTTTTCTTGGTTTTAGTCATTTTCATATTGTAAGTTTTTTCATTTTTCAAGTTTCATTTTGTCAATTTGCTAGTTTTTTGTCAGTTTAGATTTTGTAAGATTTCAGATTTGTCAATTGCATTTTGTCAGGTGGTTAGTTTTAGTCATTTTCCCTATTGTAAGTTTGTAATGACAGTTTTTTTCATTTTTCCCAAAATTTAATTTCATTTTGTTATTTTGCTAGGTTTTTGTCAGTATGATATTGAAATATTGTCAGTTTGTCAATAACATTTTGTCAGTTTGCTTTTTTAGTCATTTTCATATTGTCATTTTATCATTTTCACAGTTTCATTTTGTCAATTTGCTATTGTCGCAGTTTATTTTGTAAGAATGTCAGATTGTTCAATTGCTTTTGTCGGTTGTTAGTTTTTAGGGCATTTTCATATTGTTAGTTTGTAATTATGTCAGTTTTTTCATTTTCACAGTTGACAGTTTATTTTGTTATTTGCAAGGTTTCGTAAATTGATATTTTAAAAATTGTTTTGTTTGTTAATAATATTTTGTCAGTTTGCTTGTTTTAATAATTTTCAAATTGTCAGTTTTTCATTTCACAGTTTCATTTTGTCAATTTGCTAGTTTTTTCGTCAGTTTTGATTTTGAACGAATGTCAGATTGTCAATTGCATTTTGTCAGGTTAATAGTTTTAGTCATTTTCATATTGTAAATTTGTAATTTTTACGGTTTATATTTTTACAGTTTGACAGTTTCATTTTGTTAATTTTTCTAGGTTTTCGTCATTTTATATTTTAATATTGTAGTTTGTCCCGACCCATTTTTTTCAGTTTCTTGTTTCAGTCATTTTTTTTAAATTATAAGTTTTTCATTTTCACAGTTTCATTTTGTCAATTTGCTAGTTTTCGTCAGTTTATTTTGAAAGAATGTCAGATTGTCAATTGCATTTTTGTCAGGTTAATAGTTTCATTAATTTTCATATTGTAAGTTTGTAATTTTTACGGTTTTATATTTTTCAAAAGTTTGACAGTTTTCATTTTGGGTTTAATTTGCTAGGTTTTCGTCAGTTATTATATTGAATATTGTCAGTTTTTTTCAATAACATTTTGTCAGTTTGCTTTTTCTAGTCATTTTTTATATTGTCAGTTTTTTTTTATTTTCACAGTTTCATTTTGTCAATTTGCTAGTTTCGTCAGTTTGATTTTGTAAGAATGTCAGATTGTCAATTGCAAATTTTTTTCAGGTTTTTAGCTTTAGTCATTTCATTTGTAAGTTTTTTAATTTTGTCAGTTTTTCATTTTTACAGTTTTTAGTTTCATTTTTGGTAAATTTTCTAGGTTTTCGTCAGTTTTGATATTGTAATATTGTCAGTTCGTCAAAGACATTTTACTCAGTTTGGCTTTTTTAGTCATTTTCAAATTGTTAAGTTTTTCCATTTCACAGTTTTCGTTTTGTCAATTTGCTAGTTTTCGTCAGTTTTGAATTTTGTAAGAATGTCAGATTGTCCCTTGCATTTTGTCAGGTTGTTAGTTTTAGTCATTTTCATATTGTCAGTTTGTAATTATGTCAGTTTTTTTATTTTTCACAGTATGACGGTTTCATTTTGGTTATTTTGCTAGGTTTTTTGTAAGTTTGATATTGTAATATTGGGCAGTTTGTCAATAACACTTTTCAAATTTGCTTGTTTTTAGTAATTTTCAAATTGTCAGTTTTTTTCATTTTCAACAGTTTTCATTTTGTCAATTTGCTATTATTCGTCAGTTTGATTTTGAAAGAATGTCGATTGTCAAATTTCATTTTGTCAGGTTAATAGTTTTAGGGCATTTTCATATTGTAGTTTGTAATTTTACGGGTTTTAATTTTTCACAGTTTTGACAGGTTTCATTTTTGTTAATTTGCTAGGTTTTTTGTCAGTTTTATATTGTAATATTGTCAGTTTGTCAAAACCCATTTTGTCAGTTTGCTTGTTTAAGTCATTTTCAAATCGTAAGTTTTTCATTTTCACAGTTTCATTTTGTCAATTTGCTAAATTTCGTCAGCTTGATTTTGAAAGATTGTTTAGATTGTGATTGCATTTTGTCAGGTTGTTGTTTTAGCCTTTTTCATATGTAATTTTGTCATCTTGTCAGATTTTATTTTTCAAGTTTGACAGTTTCATTTTGGTTAATTTTTCTAGTTTTCGTTAGTTTTATTTTGTAAGAATGTCAGATTGTCAATTGCATTATGTCATGTAGTTAGTTTTAGTCATTTTCATATTGTAAGTTTGTAATATTGTCAGTTTTTCATTTTCACAGTTTGACAGTTTCATTTTGTTTAATTTTCGTATCCGCATTTTTTATTGTAATCTTCATTTGTCAAAACATTTTTAATTTTTTTCTTTTTTAGCATTTTCATATTTAAGTTTTTTTTCATTTTTCACATTTCATTGTCAATTTGCTATTTTCGTCTTAGATTTTTTTTTAAAAATGTCAGATTTTCAAATTTTTTTGTCAGGTTGTTAGTTTTAGTCATTTTCATATTGTAATTGTAATTATGTCAGTTTTTCATTTTCACAATATGACCGTTTCATTTTTTTTTTTGCTAGGTTTTCGTCATTTTTTATATTAAAAAATTGTCAGTTTGTCAAAAACATTTTGTCAGTTTGCTTTTTTAGTCTTTTCAATTTTCAGTTTTTCATTTTTACATTTCATTTTTGTAATTTGCTATTTTCGTCAGTTTGATTTTTTAAATGTCGATTTCAAATTTCTTTTGTAGGTTTAAAGTTTTTTTCATTTCATATGTAAGTTTGTAATTTTTCGGTTTTTTATTTTTCACAGTTTGACAGTTTCATTTTGTTAAATTTTTCTAGGTTTTCGTCAGTTTGGTATTTTAATATTGCATTTTTCAATAACTTTTTTCAGTATGCTTGTTTTAGTATTTTTAAACGTCGTTTTCATTTTACAGTTTCATTTTGTCAATTTGTAGGTTTTTTGTCATTTCCAAACGTATGTTTTTCATTTTCACAGTTTCATTTTGTCAATTTGCTAGTTTTCGTCAGTTTCAAATTTTAAGTTTTTTTATTTTCACAGATTTATTTTTTCCCAATTGCAGTTTTTGTCAGTTTTTATTTTTTTAAGAATGTCAATTTTGTTTGCATTTTGTCAGTTTTTTAGTTTTTAGTCATTTTTATATTGTTACCTTAAATTTTTCATTTTTTATTTTCACAGTTTTTTACAGTTTTTATTTTTTTAATTTGCTCGGGTTGTTCTCTTTGATATTGTAAAATTTTCAGTTTGTCAAAAACATTTTGTCAGTTTTTCTTGTTTGTCATTTTTTATAGTAATTTTTTTTATTTTCATAGTTTCATTTTTGTCAATTTGCTAGTTTTCTCAGTTAATTTTGTAAGTTTCAGATTGTCAATTGCATTTTTTCAGGTTTTTTAGTTTTAGTCATTTTCATATTGTAAGTTTGAATTATGTCAGTTTTTTCATTTTCACAAAATACAGTTTCATTTTTTATTTTGCTAGGGTTTTTTGTCTTTTTTATTGAATATTTTCTTTGTCAAAACATTTTGTCAGTTTGCTTTTTCTAGTCATTTTCAATTGCCGTTTTTCATTTTCACGTTTCTTTTTTTCAAATTTTCTAGTTGTCGTCTTTTTTTTTTGTAAGAATTCAGATTGTCAATTTTCATTTTTTTAGGTTTTTCTTTTTCATTTTGATATTGTAAATTTGTAAATTTTGTCATTTTTTATTTTCACAGTTTTTAAGTTTCATTTTTTAATTTGCTAGGTTTTCGTCAGTTTATATTTTAAAATTTTCATTTGTCAAAATATTTTGTCAAATTTTCTTTTTTTAGTCATTTTTAAATTTTCAGTTTTTTTATTTTCAAAAGTTTCATTTGTCAATTTTCTAGTTTTCGTCAGTTTGATTTTGTAAAAATGTCAATTTTCAATTGCTTTTGCATCCAGTTAGTTTTTTGTCATTTTTAATTTTTAAGTTTTTAATTTTGTCAGTTTTCATTTTCACAGTTTTTCAGTTTAATTTTGGTTATTTCTAGGTTTTCGTCAGTTTGATATTGTATATTGTAGTTCGCAATAACTTTAGTCATTTGCTCGTTTAAATCTTTTAATTGTAAGTTTTTCTTTTCCCCAGTTTTATTTTTTTCAGTTTTCTAGTTTTCGTCAGTTTTATTTTGTAAGAGTCGATTGTCATTGCATTTTGTCAGGTTTTTATTTTTAGTCATTTTTTATATTTTAATTTTTCATTTGTCAATTTTTTATTCTTTACAGTTTGACAGTTTCATTTTTTTTTCTGTTGTTTTCAGTTTTATATTGTAATATTTCTTTGTCATGCTTTTGTCAGTTTGCTTGTTTAAGTCTTTCAAATTGTCAGTTTTTCATTTTCACAGTTTCATTTTGTCAATTTGTTTTTCGTAAATTTTGATTTTTTTAAAATGTCAGATTCAATTGCATTTTGTCAGTTGTTATTTTAGTCATTTTTTATTGTAAATTTGTCATTTTGTCAGATTTTCATTCTCCGTTTCAGTTTCATTTTGTTAATTTGAGATTTAAAGTTTGATATTGTAATTTGTCATTTTGTCAAAGACATTTTGGGGCGTTTGCTTGTTTAAATCATTTTCAAAATTTTCAGTATTTCTTTTTTTCAGTTTCATTTTGTTTTAAATTTTCTAGTTTTCGTTAGTTTGATTTTGTAAATTGTCAGTTATTTTAAAAACATTTTGTCATTTTTCTTTTTAGTGTTTTCAAATTGTCTTTTTTTTTTCACGTTTCATTTTGTCAATTTGCTATTTTTGTCAGTTTGATTTTGAAGAAAGTTTGTCAATTGCTTTTGTCAGGGGTTTTGCTTTTCATTTTTATATTTTAAGTTTGTATTTTTTCAGTTTTTTATTTTCACATTTGACATTTCTTTTTTAATTTGCTAGGTTTTCGTCAGTTTGAATTTAAATTGTCAGTTTGTCATAATATTTTGCAGTTTGCTTTTTTAGTCATTTTTTAAATTTTCAGTTTTTTATTTTCACAGTTTGACAGTTTTATTTTGGTTTTTTCTAGGTTTTTCTCAGTTTTAAAAATTGTAGTATTGTCATTCGCAAAAACATTTAGCAGTTTTTTGTTTTAAATTTATTTTCAAATTTTAGTTTTTTTATTTTCACAGTTTCATTTTTGTCAAATTTCTATTTTTTTGTCGTTTGATTTTGTAAAAAATGCAATTGTCAATTGCTTTTGTCAGGTTGTTAGTTTTAGTCATTTCATATTGTTGTTTTTAATTTTGTCAGTTTTTCATTTTTTACAATAGACAGTTTTCATTTTTTTATTTTGCTAGGTTTTTGTCATTTGATATTTTAATATTTCAGTTTGCAAAACCCCTTTTGTCAGTTTGCTTGTTTAAAATCATTTTCAAATTGTCAGTATTTCATTTTCACAGTTTCATTTTTCAAATTTTCTAGTTTTTGTAATTTGTTTTGTAAAAATGTCAGATTGTCAATTGCATTTGTCAGGGTTGTTAGAAAGCATTTTTATATTGTAAATTTTCACTTTTTCAATTTTTATTTCACAGTTGACAGTTTCATTTTTTTAATTTGCTAGTTTTCGTTAGTTTGATTTTTTAATATTGTCGTTAGTTTAAAACCTTTTTCAGTTTGCTTGTTTTTAAATGATTTTCAAATTGTCATCTTTTCATTTTCACATTTATTTTTTTAAAAATTTTCTGTTTTTGTCAGTTGATTTTTTAAGAAAAGTCAAAAAGTCAATTGCATTTTGTCTTTGTTTGTTTAAAATCATTTTTTATATCGTAAGTTTGTCATTTTTTCAGTTTTCATTTTCACATTTTTTGGGGTTTTATTTTTTTAATTTTCTAGTTTTTCGTCAGTTTGATATTGTAATATTGTCAGTTGTCAATAACATTTTTTCATTTGCTTTTTTGTCATTTTTATATTGTAAGTTTTTTCATTTTTCCCGTTTTTTTTGTCCAATTTTTCTAGTTTTTGTCAGTTTAATTTTGTGAATTTTAGATTGTCAATTGCATTTTCAGGTTTAGTTTTATCATTTTCATATTTAAGTTTGTCATTTTTGTCAGATTTTCATTTCTCAGTTTGACAGTTTTATTATGTTAATTTGCTATTTTCGATTTGAATTGTAATATTGTTAGTTTGTCAATAACATTTTGTCATTTGCTGTTTTAGTCATTTTTAAATTGTAAGTATTTTTATTTTCCAGTTTCATTTTGTCAAATTGCTAGTTTTCGTAAGTTTTATTTTGAAAAATGTCAGATTGTCAAATTGCTTTTGTCAGGGTTTTTAGTTTTTTGTCATTTTTATTTGTAAGTTTGTCATTTTGTCAGATTTTATTTTCACATTTTTGGGGGTTTCATTTTTTTAATTTGCAGTTTTCGTCAGTTTTATATTGTAATATTGTCAGTTTGTCATAAAATTTTTCAGTTTTCTGTTTTAGTATTTTCAAATTGTAAGTTTTTTTATTTTCACATTTCATTTTGTCAAATTTTCTAGTTTTATCAGTTTGATTTTTAAAGAATGCAGTTTGAATTGCATTTTTTCAGGTTGTTAGTTTTAGTCATTTTCATATTGTAAATTTTTCATTTTTTTAGATTTTTATTTTTACAGTTTGACAGTTTCATTTTGTTAATTTGCTATTTTTTGTTAGTTTGGGTTTTGAATATTGTCAGTATTTAATAAAATTTTGTCAGTTTGCTTGTTTAAGTCATTTTCAATTGTATTTTTTCATTTTCACAGTTTCATTTGTCAATTTTCTAGTTTTCTAAGTTTGATTTTGTAAATGTCAGATTTTCAATTGCATTTTTTCGGTTTTAGTTTTAGTTTTTTTATCGTTTTGTCATTTTTGTCAGATTTTCATTTTCCCAATTTTGGGAATTTCATTTTGTCAATTTGCTATTGTCGCATTTTTATTTGTAAAATGTCAGATTGCAATTGCATTTTTTCAGGTTTTTTCTTTAGTCATTTTCATATTGTAAGTTTGTAATTTTTTTCGTTTTTTATTTTAACAGTTTGACATTTTCATTTTTTTTAGTTTGCTAGGGTTTTCGTCATTTGAAATTTTTAAAATTGTCATTTTGCAATAAAATTTTTCTTTGCTTGTTTTAGTCATTTTCAAATTGTAAATTTTTTTTTTTTAAAGTTTCATTTTGTCAATAGCTAGTTTTTGTCAGTTTTATTTTGTAAAATGTCAGATTGTAATTTTCTTTTGTCAGGTTTAATTAGTCATTTTTATATTGTAATTTTAAATTTTTTCGGTTTTTTTATTTCCAGTTTTACAGTTTTTTATTTTGTTAATTTTTCTAGGGTTTTCGTCAGTTTTATATTGTAATTTTCAGTTTTTCAAAACCCTTTTGTCAGTTTGGGGTTTTTAAGTCATTTTCAAATTGCAGTTTTTTCATTTTCACAGTTTCATTTTGTCATTTGCTAGTTTTTCGTAGTTTTTTTGTAAAAATGCCGATTTAATTTCATTTTTTCGGGTTGTTAGTTTAGTATTTTCATATTGTAAATTTGTCACTTTTCGATTTTTTTTTTACAGTTTTTACAGTTTCATTTTTTAATTTGCTAGTTTTCGTTAGTTTGATTTTGAAATATTGGGCAGTTTGTTAATAACCTTTTGTCAGTTTGCTTTTTAAGGATTTTCAATTGTCATCTTTTCATTTATACAGTTTCATTTTTTTTCAAATTTCGATTTTCTCAGTTTGTTTTTAAAATTCAATTTTTCAATTGCTTTTGTTGGTTGATAGTTTTTTGTCATTTTTTTATCGTAAATTTGTCATTTTGTCAGATTTTTTATTTTCACAATTTGGGAGTTTCTTTTGTAATTTTTGCTTTTTCGTAGTTTGGTATTAAATTGTCAGTTTGTCAATAAAATTTTGTCAGTTTGTTGTTTTTAGTCATTTTATTTGTAAATTTTTTTTATTTTCACAGTTTCATTTTGCCAATTTGCTAGTTTTCGCGTTTAAATTTTTTAAAATTTCAATTGTCATTGCTTTGTATTTTTTTATTTTAGTCATTTTCATATTGTAAGTTTGTATTATGAAGTTTTTTCATTTTTACAATATGACAGTTCTTTTGTTTTTTTGCTAGGTTTTCGTCAGTATGATATTGAAATTTGTCTTTTTTCAATAACATTTTGTCAGTTTGCTTTTTCTAGCATTTCTATTTCATTTTTTTATTTTTACATTTTCATTTTTTCAAATTTTCTAGTTGTCGTCATTTGATTTTTAAAAAATGTCGATTGTCAAATTTCATTTTGTCAGGTTGTTAGCTTTTGTCATTTTGATATTTAATTTGTAATTTTGTAGTTTTTCATTTCACGTTTTTACAGTTTCATTTTTTTAATTTGCTAGGTTTTTTGTCAGTTTGATATTTTTATTTTTGTCAGTTTGCAAAAATATTTTGTCGTTTGCTTGTTTTAGTCATTTTCAAATTGTAAATTTTTTATTTTCACAGTTTCATTTTGCAATTTTCATTTTTTGTCAGTTTGATTTTTTAAGAATTCGATTGTCAATTGTTTTTTAGGTTGTTATTTTTTGTCATTTTTAATTGTTTTTTGTATTTTGTCCCCGTTTTTATTTTCCAGAGACAGTTTCATTTTGTTATTTTGCTAGGTTTTTTGTAAGTTTTATATTGTAAATTGTAGTTTGTCAATAACATTTTTTTCGTTTTGCTTGTTTTAGTAATTTTCAAAATTTTCAGTTTTTCATTTTTACGTTTTATTTTGTCAAATTTTCTAGTTTTCGTCAGTTTGATTTTTTAAAGAATTCAGATTTTCAAATTTCATTTTTTCAGGTTAATAGTTTTGTCATTTTCATATTGTAAGTTTGTAATTTTTACGGTTTTTTATTTTCACAGTTTGACAGTTTCATTTTGTTAATTTGCTAGGTTTTTGTCATTTTAATTTTAATTTTCAGTTTTCACCCTTTGTCAGTTTGCTTGTTTAAATCTTTTCAAAACGAAGTTTTTTCATTTTTCCCCAGTTTTATTTTGTCAATTTGTAAATTTTTGTCACTTGATTTTTAAAGATTGTAGATTGTGATTTCATTTTGTCAGGGTTTTTAGTTTTAGTCTTTTTTATATTGTAATTTGCATCTTGAGATTTTTTTTTTTCATAGTTTTGACAGTTTTTATTTTGTTAATTTGCTTGTTTTCGTTATTTTTATTTTTTAATTTGTTTAGTTAGCAATAAAATTTTGTATTTGCTTTTTTAATCTTTTCAAATGTCATTTTTTTATTTTTACAGTTCATTTTGTCAAAATTTTTAGTTTTCGTCAGTTTTATTTTGTAAGAATGTCAGATTGTCAATTGCATTTTTCAGGTATTATTTTAGTCATTTCATATTGTTAGTTTTTATTATGTCATTTTTTTATTTTACAATATGCAGTTTATTTTGTTATTTTTCTAGGGTTTTCGTCAGTTAGAATTGTAAATTTCATTTTTCAATAAAATTTTTGTCATTTGCTTTTTTTATCATTTTCAAATTATAATTTTTTTATTTTCACAGTTTCTTTTGTCAATTTGCTATTTTCGTCAGTTTTATTTTTTAAAGAATGTAGATTGAATTGCTTTTGTCAGTTAATGTTTTAGTCATTTTCATATTGTAAGTTTGTAATTTTGACGTTTATATTTTCACAGTTTTACAGTTTATTTTGTTTAAATTTTCTAGGTTTTTTCGTATGATATTGAAATATTTTCAGTTTGTCATAACTTTGTCAGTTTGCTTTTTTAGTCATTTTCTTATGTCAGTTTTTTATTTTCACAGTTTCATTTTGTCAATTCTAGTTGTCGTCATTTTTATTTTGTAGAATTCAGATTGTCATTGCATTTTGTTTTTAGGTTTTTTTACTTTATCATATTTATGTTTTTTAAGTTTTTAATTTTGTAGTTTTTCATTTTACAGTTTTTTTTTTTCATTTTTGGGATTTGTAGGTTTTCGTCCGTTTTGATATTGTAATATGTCAGTTCGTCAATGACTTTACTCATTTGCTTGTTTAAGTCACTTTCAAAAAGTAAGTTTTTCATTTTCACAGTTTCGTTTTGTCAATTTTCTTTTCGTCATTTGATTTTTTAAGAATGTCAGATTGTCAAAAGCATTTTGTCAGTTGTTAGTTTTAGTCTTTTCCCTATTGTTATTTGTATTTGGGGCAGTTTTTTATTTTTACATAGACGTTTCATTTTTGTTATTTGCTAGGTTTTGAATTTGATATTTTATTGTTAGTTTTTCAAAAACATTTGCATTTTTCTTTGTTTTTGTAATTTTTCAAATTGTCAGTTTTTCATTTTCACAGTTCATTTTTTGTCATTTTCTAGTTTTTTTTCATTTTTTTTGAAAAAAGCAATTGTCATTGCATTTTGTCAGGTTAATAGTTTTAGTCATTTTCATATTGTAAAATTTGTAATTTTTAAAGGGTTTTTTATTTTCACAGTTGACAGTTTCGTTTTATCAAATTTGTAGTTTTCGCCAGTTTGATTTTTTAAGAAGTCAATTGTCAAATTTCATTTTGTCAGGGGTTTTTATTTTTTGTCTTTTCATATTGTTAGTTTTTTAATTTTCAGTTTTTCTTTTCACAAATGACAGTTTCATTTTTTTATTTTGCTAGGTTTTTTGTCAGTTTTTATTTTATATTGTCGTTTTTTCAATAACATTTTTTTTATTGTTGTTTTAGTCATTTTCAAATTATAAGTTTTTTTATTTTTTACAGTTTCATTTTGTCAATTTTCTAGTTTTCTTCAGTTTGATTTTGAAAGAAGATATTCAGATTGTCAATTGCATTGTGTCAGGTTAATAGTTTTAGCATTTTTATATTTTAAGTTTGTAATTTTTACGGTTTTTATATTTTCACAGTTTGCATTTCTTTTGTTTAAATTTGCTAGGTTTTCGTCAGTTTTATTGTAATTGGCAGTTTTTCAGACCCATTTTTTTCAGTTTGCTTGTTTCGTCTTTCAAAATTTTAAGTTTTTCATTTTCACAGTTTCATTTTTTTCAATTTTTCTAGTTTTTGTCAGTTTTGATTTTGAAAGAATTCGATTGTCAATTGCTTTTGTCAGGTTAATAGTTTTAGTAATTTTTTATATTGTAAAATTTGTAATTTTTTTGGTTTTTATATTTTCACAGTTTTACAGTGTTATTTTGTTAATTTGCTGGTTTTTCGTCAGTATATATTGAAAATTGTCAGTTTGTCATAAAAATTTTTTCAGTTTCTTTTTTTAGTCATTTCATATTTTAGTTTTTTATTTTCACAGTTTATTTTGTCAAATTTTCTTTTCGCAGTTTGTTTTTGTAAAGTCAGATTGTCAAATTTCATTTTGTCAGGTTTTTTTAGCTTTAGTCAAATTTATGTTGTAAGTTTGTAATTTTGCATTTTTCTTTTTACAGTTTTTTGTTTCATTTTTGGTATTTCAGGGTTTTTTTAGTTTTTATATTGTAAAATTTTTCAGTTCGTCAATGACATTTTTCAGTGCTCGTTTAAATCATTTTCAAATTGTAAGTTTTTCATTTTCACAGTTTTCATTTGTCAGTTTGCTTAGTTTCGGTCAGTTGATTTTGTAAGAAGGTACCCGATGTTCAATTGCATTTTGTCAGGTTGGTAGTTTTAGTATTTTCATATTGTAAGGTTTGTCATTTGATCAGATTTTCATTCTCAAAGTTTGACAGTTGCATTTATTGTACTATTTGCTAGATCGTCCAGGTTGATATTGTAATATTGTCAGTTTGTCAATGACCATTTTGTCAGTTCGCTTGTGTTAAGTTCATTTTCAAATTAGTCAAGATTTCATTTTCACAGTTTCATTTTGTCTACAATTTGCTAGTTTTCGTAAGTTTGATTGTGTAAGATAAGACATGTCAGATTGTCAATTGCATTTTTGTCAGGTTGTTATTTTATTCATTTTCATTGTAAGCTTTGTCATTTTGTCAGCATTTTCATTCTCACAGTTTGACAGTTTCATTTTGTTAATTTGCTAGTATTCGTCAGTTTGATATTGTAATATTGTCAGTTTGTCAATGACATTTTGTCAGTTTGCTTGTTTAAGTCATTTTCAAAAGTGTCAGTATTTCATTTTCACAGTTTCATTTTGTTAATTTCTAGTTTCGTTAGTTGATTTGTAACTATTGTCAGTAAGTTAATAAATTTGGCAGTTGCATGTGTAAAGGGAGTTTCAACTTGGCATTTTTTCATTTTCACAGTTTTCATTTGTCACATTTGCTAGTTTATCGTCAGTTGATTTTGTAAGAATGTCAAGATGTCAATTGCATTTTGTTTGTCACGGTTGTTAGTTTTAGTCATTTTCATTATTGTAAGTTTGTAATTATGTCAGTTTTCATTTTCACAATTATGACAGTTTTCATTGTATTTGCTAGGTTTTTAGGTCAGTTTGATATTGAACTATTGTAGTTCTGTCAATACCATTTTGTCAGTTTTGCTTTTTCTAGTCATTTTTCATATTGTCAGGTTTCATTTCACAGTTTCATTTGTCAATTGCATAGTGGCGTTCAGTTTTGATTTTGTCAAGAATGATCAGATTGTCAATTGCATTTGTCAGGTTGTTAGCTGTAGTCATGTGATATTGTAAGTTTGTAATTTTGTCAGTTTTTTTTGTTTTCACCGTTTGACGTTTCATTTTGTTATTGGCGTAGGTTTTTCGTCAGTTGATATTTTAAGATGTGTAAGTTTGTCAATAATATTTTGTCAGTTGCTTGTTTTAGTCATTTTCAAATTGTCGTTTCATTATTCACAGTTTGCGTTTTCATTGGTTAATTGGCCTAGGTTTTCGTCAGTTTGAAATTGTAATATTGTCAGTTCGTCAATAACATTTAGTAAGTTTGCTTGTTGAATGCATTTTCAAATTGTAAGTTTTCATTTTCACAGTTTCATTTTGTCCCCCCCCCATTGCCTACTTTCTGTCAGTTTGATTTTGTAGAATGTAGTTGTCAATTGCCAATTTTGTCAGGTTGTTAGTTTTAGTCATTTTCCATATTGTAAGTTTGTCATTTTGTCAGATTACCACTTCCAGTTTGACAGTGTCATTTTGTTTAATTGCTAGTTTCGTCAGTTTGATATTGTAAATATTGTCAGTTGTCAATAACATTTTGTCAGTTTGCTTGTTTTAGTCATTTTCAAATGTAAGTATTTCATTTTCCCAGTGTCTTTTGTTCAATTTGCTGAGTTTCGTAAGTTTGAATTTTGTAAGAATGTCAGATTGTCAATTGCATTTTGTAGGTTCGTAGTTTTAGTCATTTTTCATATTAGGTTTGTAATTTTACGGTTATTCATTTTTCACAGTTGACAGTTTTATTGTTTGGTAATTTCTAGGTTTTCGTTAGTTTGATTTTGTAATATTGTCAGTTAGTTAATAACATTTTGTCAGTTTGCTTGTTAAGTTTTTCAAATAGGTCATTTTTTCATTTTCACAGTTTCATTTGTCAATTTGCTTGTTTTCGTAGTTTGATTTTGTAAGAATGTCAGATTGGTCTCAATTGCATTTGTCAGGTAGTAGTTTTAGTCATTTTTATATCGTAATTTGTCATTTTGGCAGATTTTCATTTTCACCAATTTGAGAAAACTTCTCATTTTGTCAATTTGCTAGTGTCGTCAGTTGAATCTCTTAAGAAATGTCAGGATTGTCCCCAATTGCATTTTGTCAGAGTTGGTAGCTTTAGTCATGTGATATTGTAAGTTTGTAATTTTGTCAGTTTTTCATTTCACAGTTTGGACAGTTTCATTTTGTTAGTTTGCTAGGTTTTCGTCAGTTTTGATATTTTAATATGTCAGTTTGTTTCAATAATATTTTGTAAGTTGCTTGTTTTAGTCATTTTCAAATTGTAAGTTTTTCATTTCACAGTTTCATTTTGGTCACATTAGCTAGTTTCGTCAGTTTGATTTTGTAAGCAAGTCAGATTGTCAATTGCATTTTGTCAGGTTAATGAGTCATTTTTATATGTATAGTTTGTAATTTTTACGGTTTTTCATTTTCACAGTTTGATCAGTTTATTTGTTAATTTGCTAGGTTCGGCCGGTTTGATATTGTAATATTGTCAGTTTGTCAAACCCATTTTGTCAGTTTGCTTGTTAAGTCATTTTCAAATTTGTAAGTATTTCATTTTTCACAGTTTCATTTTGTCAATTTGCTAGTTTCGTAAGTTGATTTTGTAAGAATGTCAGATTGTCAATTGCATTTTGCAGGGTGTTATTTTAGTCATTTTCATATTGTAAGTTGTCACTTTGTCAGATTTTATTTCACAGTTATTGAAAGTTTCATTTTGTTAATTTGCTAGTTTCGTTAGTTTGATTTTGAAATATGTCAGTTAGTAATTCAACCTTTGTTCAGTTTTGATTGTTTTAAGTGAGTTTCAAATTGTCATCTGTTCATTATCACCAGTTTCATTTTTTACAATTTGGCTAGAATTTTCGTCCAGTTTATTTTGTTAAGAATGTCAGATTTCAATTGCATTTTTTCTGGTTGATAGTTTTAGTCATTTTTCAATCGTAAGGTTGTCATTTGTAAGATTTTCATTTTCACAATTTGGGGTTCATTTTGTTAATTTGCTCTTTTCGTCAGTTGGATATTGTAATATTGTCAGTCGTCATAACAATTTTGTCAGTTTGCTTGTTAGTCATTTTCATATTGTAAGTTTTTTTCATTTGCACCAGTTTCATTTGTCAATGTGCTAGTTTTTGTCAGTTAGATTATAAGTATTTCCAGATTGTCAATTGCATTTTGTCAGGTTGGTTAGTTTTAGTCTTTTTCTATTGTAAGTTTGTAATGATGACAGTTTTTCATTTTCAACAATATGACAGTTTCTATTTGTTATTTTGCTAGGTTTTCGTCAGTATGATATTGAAATATTGTAGTTGTCAATAACATTGTAAGTTTGCTTTTTCTAGTCATTTTCATATTGTCAGTTTTTCATTTTCACGTTTATTTTGTCAATTGTAGTTGTCGTCAGTTTGATTTTGTAAAGATGTCTGATTGTCAATTGCATGTAGGTCAGGGTGAGCTTTATTCATTGTGGATGTTTATTGTTAAGTTGTGTTAATTTTGTCAGTTTTTCATTTCACAGTTTGACAGTTCATTTTGTTAATTTGCTAGGTTTTCGTCAGTTTGATATTTTGATATTGTCAGTGTCAAATAATATTTTGTCAGTTTTGCTTGTTTTAGTCATACTTTCAAATTGTAAGTTTTCATTGTCACAGTTTCGTTTTGTCAATTGCAAGTTTACGTCAGTTTCTGATTTTGTAAAGAATGTCAAATTGCATTTTGTCAGGTTGTTAGTTTTAGTCATTTTCATATCGTAAGTTTGTAATTTTGTCAGTTTTTCATTTTCACAGTTTGACAGTTTCATTTTTGGTATTTGCTAGGTTTTCGTCAGTTTTGATATAATTTTAATTTTGTTTTAGTCATTTTTAAATTGTAAGTTTTTCATTTTCACAGTTTCGTTTTGTCAATTTGCTAGTTTTCGTCAGTTTGATTTTGTAAGAATGTCAGATTGTCAATTGCATTTTGTCAGGTTGTTAGTTTTAGTCATTTTCATATTGTTAGTTTGTAATTATGTCAGTTTTTGATTTTCACAATATGACAGTTTCATTTTGTTATTTTGCTAGGTTTTCGTAAGTTTGATATTGTAATATTGTCAGTTTGTCAATAACATTTTGTCAGTTTGCTTGTTTTAGTCATTTTCAAATTGTAAGTTTTTCATTTTCACAGTTGCATTTTGTCAATTTGCTAGTTTTCGTCACTTTGATTTTGTAAGAATGTCAGATTGTCAATTGCATTTTGTCAGGTTAATTAGTCATTTTTATATTGTAAGTTTGTAATTTTTACGGTTTTTCATTTTCATAGTTTGACAGTTTCATTTTGTTAATTTGCTAGGTTTTCGTCAGTTTCAAACTGTATGTTTTTCATTTTCACAGTTTCATTTTGTCAATTTGCTAGTTTTCGTCAGTTTCAAATTGTAAGTTTTTCAGATTGTGATTGCATTTTGTATAGTTAGTTTTAGTCATTTTCATATTGTCAGTTTGTTATTTTGTCATTTTTGTTTGACAGTTTCATTTTGGTTATTTGCTAGGTTTTCGTCAGTTTGATATTGTAATATTGTCAGTTCGTCAATAACATTTAGTCAGTTTGCTGTTTAAATCATTTTCAAATTGTAAGTTTTTATTTTCACAGTTTCATTTTGTCAGTTTGCTAGTTTTCGTCAGTTTGATTTTGTAAGAATGTCAGATTGTCAATTGCATTTTGTCAGGTTGTTAGTTTTAGTCATTTTCATATTGTAAGTTTGTCATTTTGTCAGATTTTCATTCTCACAGTTTGACAGTTTCATTTTGTTAATTTGCTAGTATTCGTCAGTTTGATATTGTAATATTGTCAGTTTGTCAATGACATTTTGTCAGTTTGCTTGTTTTAGTCATTTTCAAATTGTCAGTTTTTCATTTTACAGTTTCATTTTGTCAATTTGCTAGTTTTCGTCAGTTTGATTATGTAAGAATGTCGGATTGTCAATTGCATTTGGTCATGTTGCTTGTTTTAGTCATTTTCAAATTGTAAGTTTTTCATTTTCACAGTTTCATTTTGTCAATTTGCTAGTTTTCGTAAGTTTGATTTTGTAAGAATGTCAGATTGTCAATTGCATTTTGTCAGGTTGTTAGTTTTAGTCATTTTTATATCGTAAGTTTGTAATTTTTGTCAGTTTTTCATTTTCACAGTTTCATTTTGTCAATTTGCTAGTTTTCGTCAGTTTGATTTTGTAAGAATGTCAGATTGTCAATTGCATTTTGTCAGGTTAATTAGTCATTTTTATATTGTAAGTTTGTAATTTTTACGGTTTTTCTTTTAAG
>JAMZAV010004938.1:0-46225 GCA_024449915.1 Sweltsa coloradensis
CCAAAAATTGCCCCCCAAATGTAAGTGATCACCTCCCCGCAAACATAGATGCGGAAAAATACACAGGTCCGACTACACGTAGCCGAAGCCGTCCGGTTTAATGTTTGTTTGTTTTTGCCCGGCTGAGTCGGGCTGCGTGCGCAATGTGTTTACGTACATTGAGTTGGAGAGTATATAAACCAGCAGAGTTGTTACGCGAGGTTATTCCCACGTCTGCAGTAGAAGCAGCAGCAGTAGTTTTTTCGGAGCTGTAAGGGTCTCGTCCTGATGATGGCTGATGTGATTCAGCCGAAACGTCGACCAGCTGACAATGGTCCTTGTGTAGGCCAGCTAGAGAGAAGAGAAAATACACGAACAAAAACCCTAAAACCAAATTTGGATGTACCTATGACTGTTCGTGAAAACCTACGTGCTAACAAATATATATATATATATATATATATATATACATGTTGTGAACTAATGTATGTAAGTGTGGAGGTCGGCTACACCCAAAGGGGCTCTATAGCCTATGTAGCACGCCTTAAGCCAATAAATATCAAATATCAAAATATCAAACCTCATCCATGTTACAGAGAGTGAAAGTGAGTGTACTTCAGCGACTGGACAGAAGCCTCCCCCTCCTACAAGCGCTCCATGCTTCTCTCTCTCAACCTTCTTCATGTTACAGAGTATGAAAGTGAGCGACGCCTATACTTCAGCGACTGGACAGAAGCCTCCCCAACCTACAAGCGCACCATGCCATTTTAATGAGTCGTGCAGTGAAACCTATTCATCTGTCCACCATGGGCTTTCTACCTTTCAATATGGAGGTTTTTACAAAGGTAAATCTAAAATAACCTACCTTAAGAGCGTTCACCACCCCTTTTTTTAGGCAATTTTCTGTTGCCGGCTGAATGACATCACAGTTGTTAGAATTTTGAATATATCTCAAGAAAGTGGAAATAAAGGTTTCTATGGTAACACATCCTAAAATTTGTTTTGAAATAATTTATAAAAAATAATTAGATTTCACGAATTTCAATTTGTTAAAAAGTCCAAAATTGACTATATTCGTGAATTTTTTCTGGCTGATCAAGTCAAAAATTTTGAAAATCTATGACTGTTGGAACGTCCATGTATGCTTTATTGACATGTTTGCAAAATTGTATATACGTAGGATGCTTTTTGACCGAGCAAAAACGCTATTTACTAACTATCAAAAGGGTGGTGAACCCTCTTAAGTTCATTAAAAGTCAAAATGTGTATTTAGATAACTATTAAACGGGTACTTTTCAAAACCTCGAAACTATCACACATTTGTGATTGGGTTAGTGATGGGGCCATTTTTAAGATATTTCTCATGGTCGATGTTTTTCCTAAGCCAATGTCGACGTTGCGTGAACGTTTAGTTATGGCTAAGTGTGCAAATAGTGTAGTGTGCCCTGTACTATTAAATCTACTTAGGTAAGCGGTATGCCAAAAACGTTCATAGACATATGTTTATTTCGTAGTGGAGAGATTAGAGTATTATTTAACATTTGACATTAATTTAATGATAATCTTCGATTTAGTGTCAATATAGGAATTTATTAATTTCTTGTTAAATTATATTAAATTAGAGATTTCGTGCGCGTTCTTAGTGCCAACTTCACTTGGTCTTCTAAATGATCTCGCAAATATCTTGTTTATTGTAAGACCTTGTTTAGATCTAGCAAAGTCTTCAGATTTTTGTGGTCCTATTATTTGCGTTCAACGGGTGGTCCTAATTTTTCTAGATGATTATCCTAGTTTTAATGTGCTTTATATATTCTCATTATAAGCTGTAAAGAATCAAGATAGCTTCTCAGTGCTGGACTGAGCTGGTTCCATACAGTAATTGACCACACTAGTGTTCTGCCATGTTGTCATATCTCACACTCAGTGTTTGGTTTCAGATTCTCAACTCGGCCTACTCCTACTTCAGCCTGATGAAGACACTGAACAAATCTGTGTAAAGTTTATTACACTAGGAAAACGCTCAGTTGGACGCGTTGATAATCGAGCACGTGCTATATAATTTGTTGATGGTCTAAATTTCAACCTGATCTGAATCTTCGTGCGACCGCTATGATGAGCCAAAAGCTCTAGCTTCGTGCGACTTTTCGTTGCCATCGTAACGTTACTTTTGTCAAAATGTAATTTCCATCTACACTACTTATCGGATCAAAATTAAATTAAAATATTCGTGACCGCACGGACATTCTAAATGATTTGTCCACCTCAGATGTTTTCGCCGTTTAGTTTAAAAAAAAACTTTTGATTAACTTTAATTTAACTTTAAAACTTTTTGAACGATTTTGCCACAAAACTATTGGCATTCAATCCAGATCAAAGCTTGCGGATGGTCCAAAATTTTAACTCGATCCGAACCTCCGTTCGACCGCTATCATGAGCCAAAAAAGCTGCGCGACTTTCCATTGCCATGGTAACGGTACTTTGTTATATTGTAATTTCCATCAACACTACTTATCGGATCAAAATAAAATTTACATATTCGTGACCGGACGGACATTCTTATTGATTTGGCCACCTCAGATTTTGACGCCGTTTAGTTTGAAAAAAAAACTTTCGTTTAACTTTAATGTAACTTTTTGAACGATTTTGCCACAAAACTAATGGCATTCAATCGAGAACGAAGCTTGCGGATGGTCCAAATTTCAACTCGATCCGAGCCTCCGTTCGAACGTTATGGCGAGACATACAAAAAAACAAAAAAAAAAACAGAAACAAAAACAAAAAAAAAACAAAAAACAAAACCAGTGACTATTTTTTCCGGCAGAGTCAAATATAATCGCTCGCTTCGCTCGCTTAATAATCACCGCAATATTGAGATGTAAATAAAAATAATTTACTTTGCGATATAATCTTAATGTATATTACACTTTATAAATTTCATTAAAGGTGTTGCATTAATTAATTTGATTCCATTGGAGACTTGGGTGTTCCGGTATCCTCTGATCTTTCTTTTAACGAAGGTATAGTGTTAGCTCACGTTGTTATCTTACAAGATGGGAAAGGTTGCCCTTTGTTCTGTTAGGCTGCTAGTAATATTCTTTACAGTTTAAGTTTGTAGCCTGTCCTTTTGGGTTGCATTGATATATTGATTGACACTTATACATATTTTTTTCCAATACAAGTATTCAATTTTATATTCAGTCGCAAAGATAAATAACATACCGGTACTAGTATTATACTTCAAAGTTAGTTAAATGTTTAGCGATTTCAACAATCTTAAAGTGAACATGCTGAAGTGCTTTCACTGAAGAAATGGTTCGATTTAAATTTTACATTTTTTGTGCGTCACCATGTTTGTTGCTGTGTTCTTCGTATGACGTCATCTCTACTGAGTAACCATAAGAAAATTCATCTTTTGATTTTACTGTCATCACCAAATTTGAAAAGTATCCATCGGAAGTAAATTCCTTTTTTTTTTATAACATTTCTAACTTCTTCATTTATAATTTCAATTCTTTGTCTTAAAGTTTACACTATTATAAGAAACTGGGCATTACAAAACGTAAATAACGCAAATACGATATTTAGTGACAAATAGATCAGTGCG
Organism: Sweltsa coloradensis; assembly: GCA_024449915.1. Lineage (NCBI taxonomy): Eukaryota > Metazoa > Arthropoda > Insecta > Plecoptera > Chloroperlidae > Sweltsa > Sweltsa coloradensis. The sequence goes on from JAMZAV010004938.1 coordinate 3,584, forward strand.
TTTGTGTGGCCTCTACGTAATGCCCTCTCTATGTAATCGAGGATAAAAACACTGCCAAGAATAGCAACCAATATTACTAATCTACTTATGACATATCTTTTAGTTGTCCTGTAAACTTCTTTATGTGTTTTTAAGAGCCGCTTGTCAATTTCAACAATTGCATTTAAGACATTTGCAATTAGTTCTCTCTTCCACAATAACACAATCAGAAATACGAAATAAGTCATAAACATAATAATTTCAGTTACGTATGACGCGATAATCGTGACATTAAGTGCATTAAAAGTACTCACAGCTTTCAGTGTTAGTGATTTCATGTAGATTGACAGGAAACATAGTATCGGCAACGACGCACAGAGAAAGATGGAATACCAGCTCAAGTGTTTCGTTGTTTTGAACTTGTTGGTCTTGACGTCTTCGTACACTATTGGAGCTAAGCCCAGAGCACTAAATATGTTAAGAGTAGGTTGAAGAGAAGAATAGATGGATTCCTTCTTGTCGGCCATCTTGAATGACTTCAGAGATCTGTAAGAAATAGATTTTAACAGTTTATGATTTACTTTTTGCTTCGTCTAATCAGTTGTCAATTCACAAGAGCCTATCACTCTTCTACCCTTCGTAGAAAATTATCAACGTAAACAGTGAGGGGCGTAGAAGCAAAGTGGACCAACCCACATTTTTTTTTCAATGGAGTTAGGTGCATTTCTGTATAGCTCACATTCAAAATATTAAGTGGTAAAACGGACCAACCTCTCACCGCCACCGTTATCATGTAATATCAAGAAAACAGTTGGACCAACCTAAAATCATGAAAAAGTTGTAGAGGCAAAGTGGACCAAGCCACAAAAAGTTTGCTATTGTCTGCTGCATCTTCCTATATTTTACCAGGTGAGTTTGTAATGATATTATAATCGTTGTTAGTTAACATTAATAATGATTATATGCATGCACTTAGCACATTAGTAACCAAATGATTTTGGACCAAGCCACAAGATAATTAAAATACTAACATCATTGTTTGAGAGGCAAAATGGACAACCCACTTTTAAGAGGCAAAGTGGACCAAGCCACTTTGATAAGGTATTTACTACTGAAAAATTGTTGAGAGGCAAAATGGACCAATCACTTTGAAAAGGTATTTTCTATTGAAGTTATGAATTTTTAATAAATTTAAAGATGTGATATTTTAAGTTAATATGTTAGGAAAGCAATAGACTGCATTCCAATCCCAACAGTTGAAGCTACATTTTATAAGTTGCTCCCAACTTTAACCCAAATTATCTCAGAAAGAGAATTGTGTGGGTTGGTCCACTTTGCTTCTACGCCCCTCGATCCCGAAGTAATTTCATTTGTTTGTCTGGTCACGTTAACACAGCAGTGCTCCTTACCTAAGCACCCGCTCTAAGGTAAATTTAGGCAAAAAACAATTCACATTCCAAAAAACGACATCAACTAAAATTGGAAATAATCATTTGGTTGATAATTAACATTGCTTGATTTGGAAATGTTTTCTTAGTAAGATGAGATGTCAAGTGATATGAATTGTTGAATGATTTGGCTGTGAACTGATGTAAAATGTATGACTAATTAGTAACATTTTTAGATCAAAACTAATTCAATTTAAATATTTTCCCTAGAAACCCACTACTAATACTTTATAAAAATTAAGGTAATGGTCGATTTTTGCACTTTGTATTTCAAACCCTTCATTCACCCTCAATCTACGAGCAGTCGCCTTCTAGTGAATTCTCTTAAAAGCTGCGTTCAATTTAAAACTCACGCCGTCGTATGCTTAACATGGTGGCGATACTTATCACTTTTAACGCAACCTCAGAGAATCACCCTGCTGGAAGCGTTACAGCCTACCGGAAAAAAATCTATACTATACTTACTATACTTCGCTGAAGTTATTACAAATCCCCTCTCATTACAGTGAATGTGTTTACAATATATGTTTGGACTTCATACTGTTCGGGCTTTGAATATATTGCAGTATAATTTTGTCTTTTTTCGTAAGTCTTTTTCACACTGAAGGGTTTAACAAAAAAATACTTTACAACAATTCAAAAGAGAAAAAAATTTTTTAAACAAAAATTACCTTTTTACCATTTTCTGCCAACAAAATATGATGAAAATACATAAAAAAAAAAAAAAACACAACTGAAATTCCCTGTCAGTAAAAGAACATGACAAGATATTTGACACATCAAGGATTTAAAAAAAACCCCAATGTAGGTTTGGACTATTTTACACTAGGGCAAAAAATATTCCCCGTTGGTGGACAATGTAATTGGAAGTAATCATGGTATTGGGTGTAAATTGCCATGAAGCAAGATTTCTTTAAACATCATTTTATCTTGATTGAAGGGGGTTCTGGCTATATTAAAAGTGTGAACTTTGTGCTGGGCTACATTGTTTATGTGTCCATATAATCACATAAAGTCATAACATACTATTATAATCACTAGGTACTAGTTTATTGTTTATAATAGTGATGAAGCTGAATTGTATTGGAAGCCAACATACTGCAAATGAATAGATATCGACAATAACCTTACCTGAAGTTCCAAAACATCGCTTTGCTTCACCGAGTCGGTATTTATTTTGTGTAGCAAAATGAAAGAAGCACCTGATTTTTTTTAGTAAATCTGAAGTTTATATTGTTTTCACTTTATATACTTTGTGCCTTGCGTCTAATCCGCTCGGGCTGGATTCCAGTAACTGTTTTACTCTTGGAGTAAAGGGTTGGTGGTTAAAATTGTATTTCTGTACAATTCAGGTGGGGTTTAGCTTCCAAGGAGACCGAGCATAACAAACAAACGTACCTTGTTTCCTCTTCTAATGATTGGTTGGGCCTAGCACGGGATAAAGTGGTTCTGGTTGGAGCTAGCCAGCCATAAGAGTTCACGGTTATAATGTACAGTAATAGGTCCCTGATAGTCAGGCGGCATAGATGGGTGTCTTTGTCTTCCTGTTACCTGGAGGCAGTTGACACTGTGGGTGATTTTAAGAAATGCTGCCTTCTAGTGCTTTGTATTCAAAGAAAAACACGGTTTAGAAGTAGTTCCACACTCAGCTCATGTTGTCAACTAAAAGTTTTTTTGTAAGAATATGGTTGACATTTAAAGGCACAAATTGTAATTTGTCCCAGCTCTCACGTGAAACACAATAGAATTGAATTATTAAATGTTTTCTATTGTATCATTAAAAAAAAAGTTCAATTCGAAATGCAATTCTTTCATGGCGTCTAAAAACTGCGTGAATTATTTATATATTTGGATATCTCCAGTTAATATCCTGAGATAAGTAGTGCGATTTCTTTCTAAACGATGTTGATTTAGTTTCGATACAGTGAACACTCATATTCGAACATGGGTTTTAGAGCTGTTATTGACATGAATATGACTTTGGGTGAATTATACCCTTGAAACATTAATCGGACAGTGGGACGGTGAGGTGGAGTGGGGTGGGGGTTATTGTGGGGGCTAAAGGGGAACACCCTGCTCACTGTTCATATTTCTAATATCAACATTCATCTACAATACTACAGTTCAACACAATACAATTTTTGTTTTACAATTGTATAACATTTGTTTCTTGATGCAGGTCAATCAGGTCCTCTTATCAGGTTTATATATCAGGTCCAGGGAACATTCCTGCTAGAGTTATAAAGCAACGTGCAAAAAGCCATCACCACCATCCCTCACTAGTACATTAACCTGTTACATTTCCAATTTAGTTCCCGTGTTTAAATCTAGCCAAAAAGAAAAATAAAAACTAGGGACCATCCGAAAAGTTCTCGAAAAAGTTACCAATTCGTCACACTACCTATTTTAAAAAAAAAGCAACTAAAAACCAAAACAGTGTAGCATCACCACACTGGTTAATTAGACAAAAACTATTTGTTGGCGCAAGGCGAGGATGTACACGCGACCAAAGAGTTCTAGCTGAAGGATGTAGAACTTCCTAGGTAATGAGTGGAGGACGTGGACTGTATAATTTGGGGAGAGATGGAATATGTTATATAGGTTAGATATAACACGAGGGATAGTGCCGTAAGCAGAGCTATTACCACATACCTGGGTTGGACGTTTTTAGTCGGGCGTGCTGATGACGTGTAGACGGGAACACAAGGCAGGACCCGGGCGTGGTGCGGCGGAGGCGTGTAGAGCGGGACTAAATGTTATAACTTAGACTAAAAACGTACGAGAGTAATGTTATTATAATAGAATAAAAAAATAAACACCCGTGAGTTTGCCCAGAGAGAGGCGAGAAGTTATGAGAGAGTACACACGTAGTTTAACGTGGCGAGGAGGTTACACGCACACACTTATGTAATGCGCGTGGAGGTTACTGTATTGGCACACTGCACACAGTTCACAGAGTTCTGCACGTGGCGATGGAAACTGCAGTCGCAAATCTCGGTGCGGACGGAAATTCTCAGTCAGCACTTGTGTATAATAGATGCTTAGGGGACACCTTTCGAGGATTAGGTGAACTATGAGGAAGGAGAGAGAGGGATATTTGAATCGGCTTTAACATCCCCGGCCACCAAAATGAAGTGACATTTTCAGGCTAATCTGACGTACAACGAAGAGAAGAGACAAAGAGGTTACTTAAAAAGCAAGATAGTCAGACAGAAAAGAGCAAACGAGAGTCTTAGCAGAATTGCTATGAGAAACTAAAAATACAAGAAAATGTACAAGAGGGTTGCTGTGCTTTTATGCAACAGGGAGGGGATGGGGCTTGTTGACGGGTCTAGTATCGAGCCTGATGAGGTTGCGTATAGAGGCGACACGAACAATGCCATCACGACCAGGGTGCAGATTGGTGATGCGCCCTATTGGCCAGTTGAGGGGAGTGCTTGAAGCTTCAAGCACGAAACCACATCTCCGACTTGGAGATTCGGGTTGTTTCTGGTCCATTTTCCGCGCTGCATTGAGATGTAGATACTCGCGGACCAAACGGGTTTCCAGAAGGGCTTGATGTAGTTGTCTCACGCGGTGCCAGCGTGGACAGATGCGATGCGTTGTCCGGCTCGATGCTTTCGGGCGGGGCAAGTAAGGGGGCACCGGCAGAAAGTGACCTGGACTCAGATAGTCGGGTCCATCAGCTGGGTCTTGGAGGCGTAGCACATAGAGGGCGGCTGTTCAAAACAGCCTCGATGCGTGAGAATAGAGTGGCATATTTTTCATGCGTGTGAGGAGTGTCAGAGATGAGGCGACGAAGAAGAGTTTTAGCTGATTTCACACCTGCTTCCCAGATGCCGCCAAGTTGGGTGCATAAGGAGGATTGAAGTGCCATTGGATTTCACGACTGGCTAGAGAGTCAGAGATCGAGGGGTCAGACTTGGCGAGGAAATCTTGCACTTCACGAATGTGACGAGCAGCACCCACGTAGTTGCGTCCACAGTCAGAGTAGATGTGGGCTGGTAGACCTCTACGCGAGATGAACCTATCCATGGTGGCTAAGAAGGCTCTGTGGAGAGCTCAGAAACCTTTTCCAGATGTACAGCTTGGTAGCCATGCATACGAACAAGCATAGGTAGCCCTTCGTACTTGGAGCGTTTCTGCGGTTGCTGGTTTTCACTGAGAAAGGTCCAGAAATAATCAGTGCCCGTGTGCATGAAGGCACGTGAGGGTTTGTACGCGAAACTGCTGGGAGGTCAGCCATTTGGGTTGTAGAGGCTTGCACGAAACTTGTGGCAAGTGAGACATCTATGGATGCGCTGTCTGAGCAGACCGCGGAGAGATACGATCCAATAGCGTTCTTGAATCAGCGACTGCACGGTCGAGGTCCGGAATGGAGTGAAATCTTGTGAAACGAGTCACAGATGAGAGCGGGAGAGATGAGCTTGCTTGGGGGAGAAAAAATCGGTGAGCGTGATTCTTCTGGAAGCAGAGAGTGGCGGAGCCTACCGGCCACCCTGAGGAGCCCTGTTGCGCGATGATTGGGCTCAGGGACGCGAGACTGGACGATCCAGCTTGATTGCGGGACAATCTGCGGAGCTCATCTGCGTAGTAGTGTTGTTGAGTTACCTTAATCAACAGATTAAGAGCGTCCTGCAACTCAGGACGTGCAGAGGTCCTGAGGGAGGTTCAGCATTAGGCTTTTGGCCAGCAGGAGTCGAGTGAATCGTATGGCCCTTGACCTAATACACGCTGAGCGCGGAGCAGTGTCGGAAAAATTTCTCCAGACACGTGAGCAGAGGATCTGGTGCGACTTGCGCAACGAGAGTGGTGGCAAAAAGTCTTCACTTCGGGCAAATCGAGGTGAGCGTTGGGAGCGAGACCCGAGTGTGGCCACATTTCTGCTGGTGAGCGCAGGAATGGAGGTCCAGCCAACCACAGAGGATGATGCATCAGTTCAGAGGGTAGAAGCCCGCGAGACGCGCAGTCTGCAGGGTTTTTCTTCTGATGCGACGTGAGCCCAGTCGGGGGGCCTTGAGGTCTCCAAAACTTCAACCACACGGTTTGCAATGAAAGTTTTGAGACGATGAGGCGGAGTAGCTAACCAGGCCAGAACGATCATCGAGTCCGTGTATAGAGTCAGGAATGCAGGGGAGAGAGCCTCGAGAGAAGGCAAGATCGTCTGGACAAACCCGAGATAGCAAGAGCGCGGAGGGACAATTCAAGCTTAGGTACTGTCAGTGCTTTCAGTGGTGAGACCTTACTTCTTGCACGCAGTAGAGTAATGTGAGAGGTGGATCCGCGTTGCGTGGTGCAGATAGAGACTGCGGCAAAACCCTTTTCTGAGGCTTTCACAGAAGCCAAAACCCAGCCTGTGGACACCACGACTGTCTGGGAAAGCTCGTGGTATACGAAACGAGGAGAGCTGAGGTACGTCGGCGACTGCGGAAAACCAACTTTGAGTGAGCTGGTCAGGGAGGGGGTCATCCCATTGTAGAGGGAGTAACCAGAGTTGCTGCAGAAAATCTTCATCCAGCACACGAAGGGGGTGAGGAATCCGACCCGGATCGAAGATCTTGGCTATGTAGGAGAGAGTCGTGCGCTTAGTGACAGATCCAGTGAAAGTTTCAGTATGAAACGAGAAGCAGTCTGAGCGAGGATCCCACAACAGCCCAAGAATCTTGATTCCTTGTTCCTCATTTGAGAACACAAGGGGGTTTTTCTAGATGTTTGTGCGGAAGCGTGGATGACCCTTCCGGAACATGCTTGACCATTTTCTGAATTCGAAACCTCCGAGGGCAAGTGAGGGCTTGCAATTTCAGATTGCAAGGAGCGGGTTTGAGCCAGATTACAAGCCCCAGAGACAAGATCTTTCGATGTACATCTGATGCTTGATAGTTTGAGCTGCAAGCGGGGTAGCGATCTCCTTCGTCAATCACCAGTTGAGAGAGCACTCGTTGTGCTAAGAACGCGGGGGGTTGTGAGGCCGTACGTGACTGTGTTGAGTTCATACTAAAACGACAGGAGAGTCAGGTGAGGGACGCCAGAAGATGTGTTGAGGGAATGCGATCTTCAGGAGAACAAGAATCGACGGTACATTTGTCGCAGGTCAGCGCAAATGGCCACAAACGTGGGTCCTGAACTTTGTCAGAATGGAGGGAAGGTCAGCTTGAAGCTTCGGTCCGCTGAGGAGGTTGTGGTTGAGAGAGACGCCATTCTTGTCTTGATATGAAGCATTGAAGACGACACGGAGCTTTGTACTCGAAACTGGTGAGCTTGTGCACACAGTGATGAGGGATCACGTAACCAGCAGGCTGAAGAGCAGGCTGCATGTGCTCCAGCGCTGAGTAGTCCTTCATGAAGAGTGATATGTTTCATGATGCTCGGGGTTGCGCCTGAGACGGCGCTCTAAGCTCAAATACTTTGGTAAGCGGGGGTGCGGTTCGAGCAAAGGTGAAAACTGATGGCTTGAACGGAAGCGAGACAGAGTAGCGTCCGTTCACATCGCGCTTATGGGAAGACACAAATGATCTTCACATAACTGGTCTTCTGATCCTTGTGTTGAGGACGAGAGATTTCCTCGGACTCCCAGGAAGAGGCGCAGAGTTCGGTCTAAGCCCGAGGAATTCGCGAGCAAAAACAGCGTGTGCGTGAGAGGCAAATGTCCGATGCTGAATCGGACCTAATACCACCAGCCAAAACGCAGTATTCAGAGCTGAAGGATTGCGTTTGATTATACATCCCCATTTCCGGGAACAACGTCGAGGTAGAGATCCAGCTCCTATTAAGAAGTCAATCTCGTCTGAGAGGTGAAACTTGTCATCGGCTAGAGAGAGACCTCGATATCTCTCGAAGACTTCTAGAGGAAGCGATTTCGCTGGCATGTGTCCATGATGGTTGACAGAACCAGAGCTTCAACGCCGAAGATACGTTGAGGTTTAAAACGAGAGGGTAGGTCACAATGGACAACACCATGCACTAGTGCGGACGCGTGCCCAATACCGGACAATTCCACGATGCTGGATTGCATTTTCAAGCCTAGGCGACTTGCGAGAGAAAGTGTTATTGCTGACACTTGCGAGCCTGAGTCGAGGACCGCGCGAAAGGGTTGAAAAGTACCCGACTGGTCTCGGATAAGTCCTCGTATAGTCCCGAGAATGGTAGCTCGCGTGAGTGGCCGACTGGCTTGGAGTTCACAAGCCAGTGCGAGCCCCACTGTAGGTTTATTGTCCTGCAGCGGTCGAGGGTCAGCTGAGCTGCTGACTGAGGAGGAGGGCGTGCCTGCTGAGTGTAGCAGCGAGTGATGTTGCTTACTAACAAGCACGGCAATTGCCTTTTAATAAGCAATTTTTGTTGTCGTGATTACCGAGACAATTGAAGCATCGCTTTAGCTTGCGCAGAGTATTATACTTCTCGTCGACGGACAGCTTGAGGAAGCTAGGACAGCTGTAGAGAGTGTGATCGCCGTCACAAGCTGGACACGAGCGCTGAGCAGAGCGACTTAAGACAGGCGATCGTGGCTGTGTGCGCCAGGACTGCGCAACAGGAGACGGTTTTGCGACGAGCAATGAATTAATTTTCCGAGCTGGAGTAAATGGGTTCGAGGCGTTGGTAGGCTTGAGCTTGGTAGAACTTGCAGTAGATGGATGATCTAAACCACAAAGCTCCAGGGTGCGACTTTGCTCCTCGTAAAAAACCCATTAGTTGGTCATAAGTGGGCGTTTCATGAGAAGAACACTAGCTTCGAATTGCCTACGTGTATGCGGGTCAAGGGTGCGAAGCGTGAGCGATAGGAGCAGAAAAATCAGCCAAGTCACCGATTTTTAAACCTTTGAGAGCGTCCACAGAGTTCTATGGACATTGAGGAACTGTGGAGTGAGGCATGGTTGCCTGATTTCAGAGGTGCGAATTCCCGCACTTGCTGTACATACATGGCAGCAAGTAGCCGTTGATTTTGATACCGATTTATCAAAGCCTTGTACGCGAGAACATAATTTCGGCTGAGATATGGTTTAAATTTTATATGTTGCCAGAGCAGCATTCTGAAGAGATGACCTCAGATAATGAATTTCTGTACATTATTTTTAAAGCAGCATTCTGATCAACTAAAGAGTGGAACAGTGAGTAGAACTCCGGCCAATGAGAGAGGTCTCCCTCAAAAGTTGGTAACCTAATAGGAGGGAGCGAAGTGATCGGGTGTACAGCTGTAGGTTGCTGTGCGGGCCCCAGCTGCACCACCAGCAGGTGGCTTTGAAGCAGTGAAAAACGCTTCTGTGCAGCGAAAATGAGCTCATTGAAGCTAATTCGGACAGGTGCGGTGTCAATGCCCTTTACATTTTCATCCAGCTTAGAATTAAACTCGATGATAGCTTCCTGCACTTTTTTGAAGTCATTCTTAAGAGCCGTGAGCTCGTCATATTGAGGTTGATAAATGTGCCACATCGTCATATTTCAATTTTTAAAAGAGTCATGGATAAATTGAGCGGACCCAAAAATCTCTTCCCTAGTTTTTTTTAGGGCCGAGGCAGCTCGCTTTTTTTCTGCCCACATGGTTTAAAAAGAAACAAAAAGAAAGTGCGACGGAAAACAGAAAAGAATGACAAGTACACCGGGGGGGGGGGGGGGGGGGGGGGGGAGTTGAGCTCAAGAAATCAAATTGCCGATGAGCCCAAATTTTTAAATGACAGAAAACCACAACTGTTAAGAAAACCGAGCGCTAAGAAAAGTTACGAAATCACTGGGGGGGGGGGGGGGGGGGGGGGGGCGAGCTCAGGAAGCGGCGAGAGACTGGAAAATTTCCAAAGCAAAGAATGAGCAAAGAAAACACAGCACAATATCAAATAGTGAACAATGTGAATCAACAAAGAACGCGATATAAATATTCTGATAGAATATTTAATGGAAGAACAACAGAGCGCTGAATATACGCGCGGCTGAGAGACAGTGTGAAGACTTCAGGGCACACCGAGCGTTCACACACGGAAACAAAGAGCGAGCGAGACGACAGAAAATATGCTGAACGCCAGAGATATGGGAGCGAGCACAGCGAACAGGCGACAAAGGCCGATTACCCCGAGGCGGAACGGAACAATTACAAACGAACAGCTTTGAAGGAGAGAATTAATGCAAAGCAACCAAAATCAACATGGTTGAAGATTCGCGAGGAGGACCAAAATATGTTGGCGCAAGGCGAGGATTGTACACGCGAACCTAAGAGTTTAGTGAAGGGAGTAGAACTCCCTAGGGAATGAGTGGAGGAGTGGACTGTATAATTTGGAGAGATGGAAATATGTTATATAGGTTAGATATAACACGAGGGATAGTGCCGTAAGCAGAGCTATTACCACATACCTGGTTGGACGTGTTAGTCGGACGTGCTGATGACGTGTAAAACGGGAACACAAGGCAGACGACGTGGTGGGGGGCGGAGGGAGTGTAGAGCGGCACTAAATGTTATAACTTAGACTAAAAACGTACGAGAGTAATGTTTTTTAATAGAATATAAATAAACACCCGTGAGTTTTTCCCAGAGAGAGGCGAGAAGTTATGAGAGATGTACACACGTAGTTTAACGTGGCGAGGAGGTACAAAGCCACACACTTGAGTAATGCGCGTGGAGGTTTCTGTACTTGCACACTGCACACAGTTCACAGAGTTTTTGCACGTGGCGATGGTTTAACTGCAGTCGCCAAAAAACTCGGTTTTCGGACGGAAATTCTCAGTCAGCACTTTGTGTATAATAGATGCTTTGTGACACCTTCGAGGATTAGGTGAACTATGAGGAAGGAGAGGGGAGGGATATTTGAATCGGCTTTAACACTATTAAAGAAACGACAGCTCCAACTTATCGATCTGTAAACCAGTAAAACAAGTAGACGCATATCAACTTTCCTCACAATTGCTATACCTGGGGCCTCATATTGACTTATTTAATGTATGAAAGATTCTAGGAAAGTAGAAAGTATGAAGGAGGAGAGTCATAGCAGGAAAGTGTTCATTATCTGTAGTTTACATATAAACATGTCATTATTATAACACAAGAAATATGAATGCAAGGAAAGAGCGTTTGCCTAGTAGTAATTCGTTCCTTCAACTTGTTTCAAATATACTCAATGTAATGGCAAATAGACGATAATATCCTGCACAAGGTTTCAAGTAAGAAGTAAGGTCGTTAGTATAATCCACTATTATGGTGGGCCCTCACGCAACTGGTTGCCGTAGCAACGAAGAAAATCGACTCCAAACAAACTTTGACTCCTGCAGTAACCAAATACAGCAATACTTCATAGACTCACAACTTGAACAAAATAACTAGAAAATTATAGGCCTATATAGTAGACCTATGATTAGATTATAAAATTACTAGAAGTCTTAACGTTAATCTTAACATTACTACAAACTAGGCCTTGATGTTAATGGAAATAAGGAATTCAATCATATGGTTTCAAGGAATTATATTTGTTCTTGTAATCGTGTCAAACTCATCGGGAAAATACGTGATTGAGAAAAGTTTAAAGATAACTTTGAGAGACTTCGCCGAAAATACCACCCATTGGATTCTAATGGGAACGAAACTGTGCTTGGAGTCAAAACTGTTCGTTGCTATGCGTTGTCATGGGCGGCCATGGTGGAATGACGTCACACTAATAGCGTCTTTAGACCAACCAATCCCAATCATACTGGGTTGCTACTTGCGATAGTTGTGCTATAAAGACAATGCTTGTGCGATAGTTATTATTTTTTAATTATTATTTATTTATTTAACTTTTCTCTGTCCTATTCAGTTAAAAAACTGATTTACAAAGGAGGACATCTAAATAAATCTAATTACATAGATGCAGACACAACAATGAACTACAGTTAGTAAATAGCTGAAATAATATATTACAACAACAATGAAACTTATTTGTAAAGATAAAATGTATTTTAAGTATTTGAAGATGTTGTGCAAATAAAATTGCCGTAAAGAAAAAAACTTAATGAATCTGAAAAGTGATACTTTTAAATTAATGAATCTTATATTGATAAAAGGTAATTTATCAAATACATATTTATTTCCCGACACAATCCAACTCATAACTCCGAAAACTTAATACTTGTATTGTATTGATATAATTTCACATTTGTATCATGATGTTGTGGTGTTTGGTGTTTTGGAATTAGCAATGAAACTTTTAGTCCATGTAAGTTAATGAAATTCATTTGGTGGACTGTCCACTACACTTTTCTAGACAAAATCAAACAGATTTAAAAACCAAATTGACTGATGGCCATCTTCAGTTTCTAATTCATTTATTTTTACATATGAAAAGTGTGTCATTAGGCTATTCGAATGTGCCGCCTCACGGCTTTGAATAATGAGCCACCTCACGGCTACCTAGAAGGACACTATATGTCACAAAGGCGGTGTATAAGCAGACGAATAAATGGCCGTCCAAAAGTGATTCAGTTTTCTAAAACATACTCACCTTTATCCTCGATCATCCGAACAATCCTAATACCAAAGTGGTAAAACATGGTGACAACGGTCGGATAAGGAAATAAGGGAAATAATTAAATATATTTCAAAGTATTCTGTTACACATATAAGTAAATATGGCAGAAACAAACCAGACGCCCGGTGTGCAGAACGAAAGCACATGGCGGGTCCAAGTGGACCCACCTCAAATCTTTTCTTTTCAACCCCACGAATGGCCTTCGTGGAGGAAAGATTTGAGCGATTTAGGACGTGTTCTGGACTAGAATCTGTGACTTCAAAGAGGCAAGTAAACACTCTTATATACACAATGGTGATCGAGCAGAGGAGATGCCTAACCTCTTTCAATCTTGCTCGGGAGGAGGAAGATGACTATGATGTTGTAGTACAAAAGTTCGAGAATTATTTCATTCCTATGAGAAATAAGATATATGAAAGGGCATGTTTTCTACGGCGAAAACAACAACCAGGTGAGTCAATCGACACCTATACAACATCACTTCACACTCTATCTAAGACATGTGATATGGGGCAATCTAGCAGACGAAATGAAGTTGATGGCTCTCATAGTAGGCATGAGCGACCAGAGACTAAGCGACAAACTGCAATTAGATCCCAAGCTCACTTTTGATAAGGCCCTCACCCAAGTTCGGTTATCAGAGGAAATAGCTAGGCAAAGGTTAGTACTACATTCTGATCCTAGTAGGCCTAGTGCTAGTAAACCTAACCTTACCTGATGAATGCAATAGTAGGCCTAAGCATTCCACCTTTAAGAAGAAAGAAACTTCAAAGTATAAAAACGATAACAAAGGTAAGAAGTCCCACAGGGGGTATCAAATGTAAATAACAAGGTTACAAACTGTAGATGGTGTGGCTACAGCCAAAACCATGCCGATAACCGAGGCTCATGCCCAGCAAAGGATGCCAAATGCAACAACTGCGGCATACAGGGCCACTTCGCTAAGGTTTGTCGTCGTAAGAAAGTCGCAGAGGTCCTAGACAACAACCAGGCTGACTGTGTCTTTATCGGAAGCATAAAATATCGGATCAAAACCATGGATGGTTACAATCAACATCCACGGTAAGGAAGTAGACTTTAAGGTTGACACTGGAGCAGACGTGACGGTTTTACCAGCTACTGAACAGGTAATTGAGAATATCGCACTTACAAAACCAACCAAATACTCTGTGGGCCAGATAAAAGACCACTGGATGTTATTGGGGTTGGCAAAGTGAATCTCAAGTTCAGAGGAACAGTATCCACTGAAACCGTGTATGTAGTGCAAGGCCTAGATACTCCACTTCTAGGTAGACCAGCTATTACTAGCCTAAAAATCCTAGGACTAGACCAATCTATCGATCCAATCGTAAACTACGTCCAAGAAACAAATTGGAAACAAGAATTCAAAAATCTACTTCAATCGATTGGGAACAATCCCAGGAGACTACAAAATAAATGTAGATCCTGGAGCGACTCCAAAAGCCATTTTCACTCCTAGGTCAGTAGCCTTGCCATTGTTAGGTACTGTAAAAAAGGAACTAGATAACATGGTTAAAAATAGAGCATAATCCTCCAGTAGATAGTTTCATTGTCATATGTAATAAAATTCTCTTCCAGAATAAAAGCATAATTAAAGTTCATACTTAAGAGGAGGATGTGTCATTAGGCTATTTAAATGTGCCGCCTCACGGCTTTGAATAATGAGCCACCTCACGGCTACCTAGAAGGACACTATATGTCACAAAGGCGGTGTATAAGCAGACGAATAAATGGCCGTCCAAAAGTGATTCAGTTTTCTAAAACATACTCACCTTTATCCTCGATCATCCGAACAATCCAAATACCAAAGTGGTAAAACAAAAAGCAACAGTAATGGCAGTGGTTATTAAATTTTTAGGTTTTCATACAATACTGTAGTGTTGTTATGTCTGCTTGTAAATTAACTAGTTGTACACAACGTATCTATAAAGTTTTATTTATGAGAAAATAAAAATAGCCTGCTTTCAATATTGTTTACGAGTAAGAACATACTATTATAAGGAGAAAACACACGAAAACATTTACATTAATTGATGTATTTAAACAACAAATAATTAACTGTGGAGTGTATTTGGTTGAGCAATGTAACACAATAAGATTAATGTTAAAATGTGTGAATTAACAATGATGTGAAAAATTTAATTTCCATCAAAATATTCATCCCTATGAGATAAATGTGCACTTACTTAAGATAAGATACATGAAATGTTCTGTTTTGGAAAGCTGGTTAAAGGTTGATATAGAAAAACAGTTGTAAATATACTTTCATGAATGGTCTGTGTGTAGAGTTGGAGCTCAGCGTCTCGAGTATAGTACTTTCGTAGTTTTGCATGTGTTTAACATATCCCTTATGTCCTCGATCATGGCCTTAAGCTTGAATAGAACAACTTTTCTGTCCTACCCTTCAGTGGATGGACCTGAGTAAAAAAATGCGATGTGTATAATTAGGTTAAATTCGATCAATATGGCAAAATGTTTGTGTTGGAGTGCCGCAAGGTGTTGTGTTTGGACCTCTATTATATATTATGTTATTTCTTACTGCTCAATCACTCTTATTAGCTGTGACCACAGCTGGCTATGATTTGGTAGACATTGGTTTGGTCAGTTTAACCTATCCCAAATAGTTCTTAAGAACTACGCATGGTCTTACACCATAATACTAGGAAAACGCTTAAGTCCCGTCGCGTTGTTGAGCGAGCACCGGTACGTGCAATACGACCCGAGTACGACATTCCCATAATGTTACATACCAATAAGTCTTTGAGGTCTTGACCGATTTAGCCGAAAATTTGTATAATAGGAGAGAATGTTTTTTTTTGACCCTGCAAAATTTCATAACGATCGGAACATTTTTTATTTTATTTTTTTATAACCAACAATCGGATTTTGTTCAAAAAATATACAGCAACCCGCATAGGTGGTATGTACATGTGTGCAAAATTTCAGGTCGATCAGAGAAACGGCGCGACCTGAACCGAAGAAGTAACAGAAAAAAAAATAAATAAATAAACAGACATTCGAGCCATAAGAGTCAAGTGGAGACGCTCGCTACGCTCGCTCAATTAACCTAATTGAATAAGAATAATCAGATAGGTAGCCACACTATTAGCCATCCCTGTTACAAGTCCACAGTTCAGTTCACAAAACCCGTGGGCACTGAAACTAAGTTTGGAGTCTAAAACCTGTTTTTTAAACAGTTTCCATTCCCTTAAACATTCCTGGTCCATTGTGTGTCCATTAAGCAGAACTCTTTGAATGCAGAAGACTGTCTCTGCATATTCATCTGTTGTCTCCTGACAGATCTCTGCTATTTGAAACACAAGGTAACTACACGCCAGCGCCCAGGCCAAGTTAGCAACGATTATAAGAATAAAACCAATTCGTTCACCTTCATTTGATTTAAAGTAGAGTTTCGCTAATGACACACTCAGGTGTATATTACACATTATACTTATCAAACAGCTCAAAAGGGTGTACAGTAAAGGAATTCCGTAAATTTTATTTAATTGTTTAGCAATTTCAACAATCTTAAAGTGAACTTGCTGAAGGGATTTCACTGACAAATTTGTTCGTTCAAAATTTGGTATTCTTTGCTCATCACCTTGTTTGTTGCTATCTTGTTTGAATGACGTCATTTCTGCTTGTTTATCATAAGAAAGTCCATCTTTTGCTGCAACTGTCATTACCAAATTTGAAAAGAATCCTTTGGAAGTAAATTCATGTTTTGTGATAAAATTTCTTACTTCATCATTAATAATTTCAATTCTTTGTCTTAAAGTGTACATTAAAATAAGGAACTGAGCATTACCAAAAGTAACGAACGCAAATACGATATTTAGTGACAAATAGATCAGTGCGGTTGTGTGACCTCTACGTAATGCCCTCCCTATGTAGCCGAGGATTAAAACACTACCTTGAATAGCAGTCAATATAACTAATCTGGATATAACATATCGTTTAGATGTCTTGTAAACTTCTTTAGGTGTACTTAAGAGCCGCTTGTCAATTTCAACAATTGCATTTAAGACATTTGCAACTGATTCTCTTTTCCAAAATAACACAATCAGAAATACGAAATAAGTTAAGTACATTATTATTTCAGAAACATATAAAGTGATAGTCGAGACATACACTGCATTAAAAGAAGTTAATGATTTTAGTGTTTGCGATTTCATATAGATTGACAGAAAACATAGGATTGGCAACGACGCACAGAGAAAGATGGAATACCAGCTCAAGTGTTTTGATGTTTTGAATTTCTTGGTCTTGTTGTCTTCATAGACTATTGGAGCTAAGCCCAGAGCTCGAAATATGTTCAATATTGGCTGAAGAGAAGAATAGAAGGATTCCTTCTTGTCAACCATCTTAAATGACGTCAGAGATCTGTAAGAAATAGAATTGAACAGTATATAATTTACTTTTTGCTTCGTCTAAGTAGTTGGCAATTCACAGGAGCCCAGCATTCCTTTACTACCATTTGCCGAAAATGAATGCAAGTAAAACTGGTCCCCATAAAATCAGATCGTGTCAACGAAGCAGTAGGCCTTTACCTGATCCTACGCATTGGGTCTGTCAATTTAGGCACGTATCTGTGGATAGTCTATATCAAGTGCGCCCCTCTGGCTAAGTATGCACGTCACATTAAGGGAATGAATAACTAATGTTATTTGTATTGACAAACACTGCTATTCCTTGGTACATGAATTCGGTATATTTTTATGATTTGTTGCATGGTACATAAAAAAATCACCCACTTTTCTATTTCATCTACTCTACTATACTCTGCTTTGTCGTCTCTTATCTTCCTTATTTCATTTAGTATTGTATTTTTAATTAGGTGACAAATCAGGTTTAGCACTTTGTATATTGGAGCTTTTAGCTCATTCGAACCTGCTTAAAATGCCTTAGTTTGATGAGTGAGCGAAGCGAATGAGAAAATTATAACGCCACTTGATTGGGTTTACGGCGTGACTTATGTGTCTGTCTGTCAGTCTGTGCCGTCCGGATATATCCAATCACTTGTCATCGCCCATGAGTTGGGTTGTGTGAATATAAGGTTTTTAAGCATTATCCCACTTTGAGGACATTATTAGTCAATGTGAGCAATTAAAAAGTATGCCTCGACTGAGGAGTAAACCCAGAACCTCAGGCCTAACGCGCCATAGCTCTACCGATTGAGCTACTGAGACATAAGACATGCCTTCATTAAACTGCTATTTGTTGTAACTGTTGACATCTATGATGTAAATCGAACAGAAGACGCAATGAAGGTGTCATTACTGAAAGAACACTTGGAAAAATCCGATCACTTCTCATCTCCCACGATTTGGGTTGTATTGCTATCATTGACTAATAATGTCCTCAAAGCGGGCTTATGCTTTTAAAACATTATATTTGATTTGCAATGCATCATCCTAAATCAGCAATAGAGAGATTGACACTCCAAGAGAACATGGAGGACGGGGCCTAATTGATCTGAACAACTTATATTAAAAACAACTAGACATTTTAAGATTTTTTTTTACAAAAAGCAACCAATCAACACTGCATAGGGCTGTGGTGTTAGCTGATAAATCATTAACTCCACTTTATCTAGCAAAAGAAAATGTCAATCTACAAGGGAACCTCATATCTGAAGTTGCAAAAGAGGTACGTCTCTCAGAAAAGACCCTACACAAGTTAAACAACGGGGAATTTTTTTGAGAAACAGAACGTTTTCTGATGGCTATTCAAGACAGAGAGATTGTGACGAACAATTATAAATAATATATTATACAAGATGCGGCAGTAAACGATAAATGTAGAAAATAAGGTGTGAAACAATCGAACACATCATATCCGGGTGCCAGTCACTTTGTCAAACAGATTACCTCTACAGTCATAACCATGTAGCTAACATTATTCATCGAAAACTAGCAATCAAGTACAACCTCATTGATACACACACATCTTACTACAAATACCAACCAGAGATAGTACTAGATAGTAAAGATTTCAAATTATATTACGACCGCACAGTTATAACAGACCAAACTATACATCACAACAGACTGGATATTATAATAATTGACAAGAAGAAACAAGAAACTATCCTTATTGACGTTGCTGTCCCAATGTGCCATAACGTCGAGAGTACATGGATGAAAAAATTGATTAATATAGTGAACTTGCAATTGAGATCCTGAAGATGTGGAAACAGAAAACGGTAAATACAATCCCATTCGTTATAACAGCCAACGGCATCATACCGAAGAAGCTACATTAAAGCATTAAACAAGAAGATCTTCAATCCAATATATATATCGAGACACAAAAGGCAGAAATACTCAACACGTGTAGAATAGTTCGTAAATTTCTAAACTAAGAATGATACTTCGAGATTCCGAGACAGCTTCCATCCTTACATGGTTTTCGTGGTTTCCCATAGTCCGAAGAGCAAATGCTAGGATGGCGACGAGAAATCGGCCACGACCGTACACAGCAGAAAGAAAACATCATCTACAAACAATATTATAAATGACTTATTTTAGTTAGAGTTAAGACAAAATAATAATGTATGTATTAGGAACACATGGAAGTACCTGACGTTATAGTCCGTACAGCATGTTAGCCACGGGTTTGACCGAGTTTGTATGAAATTGATCCAATAAAATAATAATTTTAATAATAATAATAATAATAATAATAATAATAATAATAATAATAATAATAATAATAATAATAATAATAATAATAAAAATAATAATAACAATAATAATAATAAAAATAACGTACACAGCAGAAAGAAAACATCATCTACAAACTATATTATAAATGACTTATTTTAGTTAGAGTTAAGACAAAGTAATAATGTAGGTATGTAATATAGATACACATGGAAGTACTTGACGTAACAACATGTTAGCTCCGGTTTTGACCCAGTTTGTATGAAATACATCCAATAAAATAATAATGTTATAATAAGTGAACAAATTGGAGTATTTGATATTTTGGTTCTAACAGAAGTAAGAAATGTGGAAGACAAATCGATTTGTTTAGATGGATACGAAATGGTGTTTTAGATGAGACCAGATAAAAGAGGCGGAGGAGTATTAATTTACATAAAATCGTCTATTAGCTATGTGTTAGTTGAACATAATTTGTTATACTGTGAAGCTCTTAGCTGTAATCTAACTTTTCCTAATAATATTACTATTTCACTTTTGGCGATATACAGGCCTCTTGCACAATCAACGCCTCTAGAAATGAAAATTAACTTCATCCAAGAACTTGAATCTGTGTTAATTGGTAATTAAAAAAATCCAAATGTTATAATCATGGGGGACATGAACATTGATTTACTGACGAGCGTGATCAATGCGTTCATACTTATGAGAAATGTTTGGCGATTTGTTTTTTTTTTAATGCATAAAATGGAGTAACGAGAGAAGAAGCAATTCGAGATATGTGGTCAAAAACGTGTATTGATCATATTTTTTGCGCGGGGGAAATTTGATTATGTAAAGTCGCTATTTTTAGGTGTAAAGTAAGCGATCATTACATGGTCGTGTCATCTTTGGTCTTCAAAAAACACCAATCGCAGTAATTTAGTAAACAAACCTCGTGTTTCATTAGACGAGAGGAAAGTGTTTACTGCTTTGAAACGTGTGAATAGGCAGATTTAATGGAATTAATGATTGTAATAAGCTCTACGACTCTGTCCGGTCTACTATACATAACATACATGAAAATTCGTCTTTTGTTGCAACCGGTCGTAAGAGGAAACGAGTAAACAAGGAGTGGATGACTGATAACCTTGTTGGTATGGTTCATCGTAGAGATAGGTTTGCCGTAAGTGGGAGAATGCTAGAGTAACTAACCCTTTGAGGCAGACTTATGAAACTGAATATAAACATTATCGCAATGAGTAGTGAAGGAAATTTATAAAGTGAAACGTGATTATTACAAAAATAATTTCAAGTACATAAAGGTGATGCTAAACAAAACATGGCAGGTGATTAATGAAGTAATAGGGAAATCTAAGCGTAACTCAGTTGACATGGTGATTAACAAATACTTACGAAATAAATACAGTGAGGAAGAAATTGCTTACAGATTTGTTGATACTTTTTGTTGATGAGATTAATATGATTCAACATTGCTCTATTGTAACTTATTAGCTTTTGCCTCCTTTATCTCAGAGTCAATCTATGTACCTAGACAAAGTAAGTGTAGCTACTGTGCTTAAAATTATCCGTAAATAAAGTGTAAACAAACAACCTGGAATTGATGGGATTAGGGTGATCGACTTGCAATACACGGCAGAGGATATTAGTCCCTTAATTGCCAAAATATAAACCTGTCTCTAGAAAAGGGAGAAATACCTGATTCATTAAAAGTTTCTATTGTAAGACCGGTTTATATAAAAGGCAGCCATATGCACTTAATTACAGGCCAATTGCCATTTTATCTGTTATTGAAAAAATAATATGACGTGTAGTAGCTGACGCTCTATGCAACTATTTAGATACATTTAAAATTATTACTAACAATAATCTTGGATTTCAAAAAGGTAAGAGCACGACCGATCTTCTTGTGAATTTGCGAACTTGGTTAATAACAAATTAAACGACAATATGCACATTGCGGCCATGTTTGTGGATTTAAGCAAGGCATTTGATACATTAAATCACGTCAAACTTTTAAAATGTCTTGAGCGAATTGGTATTCGTGGCCCAATTTTAAATTGGTTTAAAAATTACTTAAGAACCAGAAGAATAAGAGTCAAGGTTGGTGATTTTTTAAGCCACGAACGTGATGATATTTCAGGAGTTCCTCAGGGTTCTATTTTGGGCCAATTCTTTTTTTAGTGTACGTAAATCATTTGGTTAAATGTTTTAAATATTGCTATGTATTTATTTATGCCGATGACATTTTAATTGTTTCAGTACATAAAAACTTTTGAAATAGCACAGTTGTATTTACAAAAAGATTTTATTAACTTACTTAAAGAGATTCATGATAAAGATTTAGTAATTAATGCAAATAAAAACAAAAATAATGCATTTGTGTGCACCTCAAAACAGAGATTGTTTCCGGCAGTTCAGGGTGATCACTCATTCCAATGAATGTTTGCATAATCAAGTAGATCCACTGACGTGTGCATGTAGTGATTTCTTGAGAATGTTGACTCGCATATGTATTTGGGATTGGTAATTGATAAACATTTCAACTGGGCACCTCATATTGACTTGATCTGTAAGCGCCTACGAGCCTGCCTTCGGCAGTGTTTTTTTCTTAAATACGTTTTACCGTTTTCAGTGTTACGTAATGTTTATATCGCTCTTGCAGAATCTATTATATCTTATGGTCTACTTGCGTGGGGTATTCCTCTGACTGCCACTTAAATAAAATTCGAGTACTACAAAATAAGCTTTTACGCCAAATAAGACCTCGCCATTGTCAAACTCTATCGACTCGGGAGACATACCTCTTTTGCAACCTTCTTCCTGTTGACGGCTTTTTCACGTACCAACTTATAATAAAAATATTACTTTAAAAATGATTATTAAATTCTTGTGCAGAGAAATAAATGCACACGTAAACAGGGAAAACAAAAATTTGCAATTCCAGGAAGTAATAATAAATACGGTCAAAGGCGCCTAGAGTGTTTAGTTTCCCGAAGCTTTTAATGACTTACCTATCAGTTATTAAATTTTTACTAAAATTTCCGAGGTCAAGCAAGAAATAAAAATATATTTGTTGTCTCAATTGAGTGCTCTTACCTAAATCTGTTTTGCTCTTACCTTGTTTCGTACTCATCCTTTACCTATATTTCTGACAAGTTTCTGATATGTTTAAGAACAAAAGCCTTGAAGTTGTGTAGTGTTTACTGCATTTTCTGCTAGTTTTTAAAACGAACATATTTCATACATGGTTTTAAACTCTGGAATCTTGCATAAAATAGAATTGAACAGATATGGGCCTTTATATGATAACTGGTTACGTGTATTAGTTTATCTAAAGTCAGGTACGGTTAAACGTAGCACTGATGAATTTCTAGTATTGACAGCACAATTCACAAAGTCCACACATACACATACACATACACATACACATACACATACACATACACATACAACATACACATACACATACACATACACATACACATACACATACACATACACATACAAAGTACACATACAAAGTAATAATTGTAAGAATAATAATAATAAAAAAGGAAATCACATTCCAAAAATGATATCAAGTAAAATTTTAAATAATCATTTGATTTTGAAATGTTTCTTATTTAGATGAGATGTCAAGTGATATGAATTGTTGAATAATTTGTTCAAATGATCTTTTGGCAAACTGTCAAATTGATGTGATGATGCCAATTAGTAACATTTCCAAATCATGATATCATTTTGAAGTTCAATATAATTATATTCATTTAATTGCTACAAATATTTTTTATAATTATTATCGTTTGGCATTTACCAATTGACCTTCCTTGCTGTTTTGCTAAGTGTATCATCTAAAGGCTTAAATACCGTTTTTATAATGATTAATATTAATACCAATGAGTTTGTTCGGTGTGTAGGATGCCTGTGGTATGGTAGTTTCAGCCGATGTGACCCTCTTCAGGTGACTAACTATTTCGTTAGTGTATTGAGATTGTTAAAAGAAGCCCAAGTTATTTATCTCAGCATTCACTAGATAACCTCTGGAAAACTGAACAGCCAGGATAACTTCACAAAACAAGCTCCCACACGTTATTCGATCTTGAGCAGCCTCAGTCGTTCGAGTATATAGTGAGATTACCAACTACTCAGTGGCGACTCGTGACAATCAAATTAGTGGTGCTGCCATTTCTGAAATGTATTACCTCTCATTACTCTCTCAGGTAATTTAATGGAACTTAGATATTGTTCGGTTTATGAATGCAAATTTTCCCAAGTCTCTCTGAGTAATTTATCTTTAAATATCCATTTACGATACCCCTTCGCCTATGAAGGCCCATTTTCGGAAATCATTAATTTCTACTTAGCATGGAAACCCACTAGATGCTTTATAAATGGTCGATTTTGTACTTTTGTGTTTCAATACCTTAATCTACCCTAAACCTACGACCAGTGGCTATCAGGAATGTTGAACGCTTAAGGTTATTGAAAATTACGCTCTCGGAGGTGTAGGGAACCTTGCAATCATTACTCGTATTTCGTACTGGCTATGTTGACCATAGTATTGTCCAGAAATGATATATCCCGACCGTTGTTTGAACCCGCGGGTCTCCAATATTCTAGGTATAAAGGCGCCTTAGCCAACAAGAGTAGGAACACGCCAAAGTCGTAGCGAGACGAGTGAACGAGTCATGTGTTGAGTACCCGGGAACATTTGCATTTAAGGAGGGACACCACTGAAAATCAAATCTTCTATGCCTGTAATGCAATCTTCATTATACTTTGAGGATAGGTGGAAAACAACAAAACTAAAGGAAAGTTTTCCAGACCATTTTCAACATTTTCAATATTTTAACCCCCAAACCCACTAAAACTACCCCTAAAACTATCAATGACTAAAAAATTCATTTTTTCTATACCCTTTGACATAGAAGTCTCAACTTAATTTTAAAATCTTCTACTGATTCTGCAGTATAATTAAGTGTATCGGCTTTAAATTTTGATTGGCATATCATCAAAATAAATATATAATATATGAGAAATAATTACCATGCAAATTATTTACCCGTGGGAGTAAATATTAATTAATGTTAAATGTAATACAAAGATTTGTAGGTACATGTACTATGAAGAAACAAAAAAAAATCAGGTCGTTCGGACCAATCGTTTAGGAATTTTGAATTTTTCGGTTATGTAATACGTGGTTTAGAACTAGGAAAACGCTTAAGTCCCGCCGCGTTGTTGGATGAGCGTAATTGGTGAATTGAGCTGCCATGTGTTTTGCGGATTTTCTGTTGTTCTGTGAAAAAATCAGAACTTTGTTGAATTTTTTTTTAAATTAAATCAAATTAAATAAAAAATTACCTTATTTTTTTTTAATAAATAGTAATTTTAAAAAAGGGAAAAATCGTAATATTGAAATTTTCATAAGAAATAATTATTCGATTGCGCACAAATTTTACACGAATATATTAATTCTTAAAATTAAGGTTCTGTGAAAAAATCATTATAATCGGATAAGGCATGTTGGTGTTATAAGCAGAAGAAATAAAAAAAATCGTAAAATTGCGATTTTCCTGAGAAATAATTATTTGATTACGCTCAAATTTCACACGAATACATCAATTCATATAATTAAGGTTCTGTGAAAAAATCATTACAATCGGATAAAGCATGTAGGAGTTATAAGTCGAAGAAATTTTTTAAAAATCGAAAAAAAATCGTAAAATTGCGATTTTCATGAGAAATAATTTTTCGATTGCGCTCAAAAACGTGGCAGTTCTTAGTTCAGGGATTTCGAAGGCCTCCATAAAATTTAATCGCAATCGGAGTATCGGTTTAGCCGGAATCGTGTTAACAGACAGACAAAAATACAGAAAGAAAGAAAAAAAAAACATTCTGGATTTTTTTCTCCAGTGTAGTGAAATGGAATCTTCGCTACGCTCATCCAAAAAGTGGAGATAATGAAAAATGAACGAAATTACAATACAGTATTATAAGTACAATTTATATTTAATTAATCATTAAAAATAAACATATATTTACAAAAAATTATATAATAATAATATATAAATCAAAAAAAAAAAAAAAAAAAAAACTGTGTTAAACCACAAATATAAATATATATACAAAAAATTATATATACAGTACAAAATATATATATACCATAAAAAACTTAAAAAACTTAAAACCCTTTTCTTTTTTTTTTACTAGAAATTATTTGTCGAAGCATAAAATACATTTTTTTTGTTACTTTTTCGTTTTTTTACCCCATTTTCAGAGGTGTCCCTCCTTAAGTTAATTGATATTTATATATATATACTAACTAACTAACTAACTTACTATACTAACTAACTATATACTATATATATATACTAATAATAATAATAATAATAATAATAATGCAGTGTGTCAGTGTCTGACGATGGAGACGGACGTCTCCGAAAATTCACACAAGTAAGTGTTAAAAATATAGACCTCGGTTAGTAGTTTAATACACTCGTTAAATAACATATATAAAAGGTAAAAATGATATGGATTTGAGTTTTACTGGTGTACGTCGCGTCCACTGTAAGACCATAATGCGCCACTCTAGCCCATGATAGGCTGGGGATCCAGCCTTATTAGGGGGAGGAAATGGAATGTTACCGAGTACTTAACACATGACTCGCCCACTCGTCTAACAACGACTTTGGCGTTTTCCTATTAAACACAATTTCCATTTACCATTTCTGTCAACAAAATATGATGAAAATACATTAAAAATAAAAACACGACAAAAATTCTGTAAGTAAAACGACCAGACCATAATAATATGTGTTAATATTTTACACATCAAAGAGTAGAAGAAGAAAAAATATGTTGGATTGGACCTAGACACACTAGGGTAAAAAAAATCCATGTTTGTGGACAATGCGCAGGAGTTCATGTCATGAA
Source organism: Sweltsa coloradensis (assembly GCA_024449915.1). Taxonomy (NCBI): domain Eukaryota; kingdom Metazoa; phylum Arthropoda; class Insecta; order Plecoptera; family Chloroperlidae; genus Sweltsa; species Sweltsa coloradensis. The sequence goes on from JAMZAV010004938.1 coordinate 30,110, forward strand.
ACAAACTTCTTTAAACTTGCTTTTATCTTTATTTGCTTCATAAAAATCAAAGGTATTATCTCAATCGATAAAATGGTGTTTTTCATAACGGTATTCTGCCATTTTTTATCAGTATGTACTTAGGGATGGGCTTCATCTAACCCGGACCAATGAAGAACATTAGATGTGCAGTTCAAACACACAATTGATTGATTGATTCTGTTCTACTAGTTTATTGGATGAGCGTAGCGAGCGTAGCGAGCGAAGCAAAGATTCCATTCTACTACACTGGAGAAAAAAATCCGGAATGTTTTTTTTTCTTTCTTTCTTTTTTTTGTATTTTAGTGTGTCTGTGAACACGATTCCGGCTAAACCGATACTCCGATTGCGATCAAATGTTATGGAGACCTTTGAAATCTCTGAACTTAGAACTGCACCGTAGGAAAAATCGAGCAAAAAATTATTTCTCTTGAAAATCGCAATTTTACAATTTTTTTAGTTTTTCATTTTTGTTTGTATTTTTGTGTGTTTGTTAACACGATTTCGGCTAAACCGATACTCCAATTGCGATGAAATTTTCTGGAGATCTTTAAAATCTTTGAACTTAGAACTGCCACCTTTTTGAGCGCAATCGAAAAATTATTTCTCATGAAAATCGCAATTTTACGATGTTTTTGTTTTTCTTGTTTTTTCTGTTTGTATTTTTGTGTGTTTGTTAACACGATTCCGGCTAAACCGATACTCCAATTGCGATGAAATTTTCTGGAGACCTTTGAAATCTTTGAACTTAGACCTGCCACGTTTTTGGGTACAATCGAAGAAATACTTATCATGAATATTGTACTTTTACGATTTGTTTCGATTTTTAGTGCGATATTTTCGTGACATTTGGGCCGATTCTGACCAAACGGGTGGGGCTACAACGTTCATATTTCACATGGACATTGAGGTAATGGTGATGTATTGCTTTTTGAAAGAAAAAGTTAAAAAAGTTAGCCAGGATCCATAGAAATAAAGGTTTTAATATGATTTTTTTTCGAGTTTTATAATAACAATTAACAAGTAACAATAGAAACTTGACAACAATCACCTACAATGCATTCACAAAGCACTTGCAAAGGAAAAGTGGTCCCACGCAAACTAAAAACTTACAAAAACGCTCATCCATCAACGCGGCGGGACTTAAGCGTTTTCCTAGTTTCATATAAGAGTTGATGTGAACATGAGTGAATATATCTTCAATATTCTTACCTGAAGATTCAAAACATCGCTTTGCTTCACAAAGTCGATTGACTGACGGAAAATGAACGAAGCGATAGAAGTTGTTTTCGTAAATCTGAAGTATATTTTGTGCGTTGCGACTAATCCACTGGGTCCAGATTCCTGTTTCTAGATTATCCTGGGAAAGCAGAGTTAAGAGTTGAGTGTTATATTATGTAAGTAGCGTATTCCTGTGCAGTTCTTGGAGCGGTTCATGTCCAAGGACGAAGAACCTATCAAACAAACAAACAAACAAACAAACAAACAAACAAACAAACAAACAAACAAACAAACAAACAAACAAACAAACAAACAAACAAACAAACAAACAAACAAATAAATAAATAAAAAACAAACAAATCTAGTTAATTCTTGCTGACTGGTGGTTGGTTGGGACTAGCACGGGGTAAAGTGTTGCTGGTTAAAATGTAAAGTAATCGGTCCCCTGGTTGTCATGCAGAATGTTTGTTCTCCACTCCATTTCTTTTGTAATTTAAAAAGTTTTTTGTAGGAATTGATTTCAAGGCACCAACTTTAATATATCCCAACCCTCACGTGATGCACAATAACATTGAATTATTAAACGTATTCCTTTAGTGTCGCAAAAAAAAACAACCACGTTCAATTTTTTGCCTCCACCTCCCTGGGCTAGCAGAGAGTTCAACCCAAAGAATGCGGTGGTGGGTATCCACGGGAGTGACGTGGGTAATAGGGAGGGTGCTACTGAGTACAAAGGTGCGCCACCTGTTTATGTTGATACGAGGAATATACAGGAAAGTTCTCACTCTAGGTAAAATTAAAAGCGGGCTAGTTTTAATGTACAGATAACGGTTGATAATGCCGATAAGAGGGTGTATTGACTGGTTGTCATAACAAACATAACGTTTGCCTGAAGATATAATTGATACCTAAATAGTAAGTGAAATAACGAATCAAGTTAATAGTATAGGTATCGGTAAAAGGTTACATTATCATGGCACTAAATCACAATACAAACTTAGGTGTGGCTAACAAATAACAATAGGCCACTCGCGTGCATATAGGTCATGTAACAACCATTGTCCATTAGGATTATTTTAGGGGTACGCAGGGCATGTAATAAAAGGAGTTGTATACCATTATTTCAACAAGGTCGTCGTAACTAAACCCATCCATTGGACTCTTACAATAATAAGGACATGTTCATTGAGAAACCATGTCCATAGGTTCATTTCAGATAGTTTCACAATGTACATGCCATTATTTTAAGAGTCCAATTGATGGGTTTATTTACGAGGAAGAGGAACTAGTTGAAATAATGGTACCACTCGTTTTATTACATGCCCTGCGTACCCCTAAAATAAACCTATGGTCATGGTTTCTCAATGTACATATACATATTATTTTAAGATTCCAATGGATGGATGTATCATTTTAAAGCACTGTATATGAAAGTGTTACTTTCATACTATACTTTCACTTACTACCACTGTATACTTGAATCTACAAGAAAAAAGTTTACAGTGAGGCCTACCTCGCTGGCTCTATTACAAATGCAATTTGTTGTTTACGGTAGTTTATACCGTATAGTGTTATATTTCTGGAGTTTCCTTTTATTCCCTCAAAAATCTATAAAACGCGCCATATCAAATCTATAAAATCAAAGATTTTCCGGGAAGCAAGCCCCCAGACCCCCATTTTGTTATTGCAAATCATAAAGTTGAAGGAAAAAATTTTAAATTTATTTTCTTAAACAGACAAATTGACAGCCTGAAAAATATGTTTTTTTAATCTGGAAAAGTCAGGAAATTTGTATTCTTAAATAAGTAGACACCCCTGAAGAGTTTGTAAATCATAGGTAAAAAGTCGCATGACAGAGTAGGCCTACTACTATGCTATTCAATGCAAAATAAGCACTGCACCCTCCCCTCTCTGCGATGAGAGGATCAGGGCCTGATTGGTCGCTAATGACGTTGCAAGTTTGACGAGAGTATACGCCCGGCACTCGAACTAGCCAGCACGGCATTGTACAGGGGGAGGGCCAAGCTTCAGGTTAAGTTGTATTCTCGAGTTCATTTCTAGTTTTGGGTTTCTGGAAGACTTCCAAGCGATGACGAGAGGTCGCAAGTGGATAACCAGCCATGTACAGTGAAGCACCGACATTTCACCGCCATTCGTTCCGAGAGCCGGAAGTCCTGATACATGTTCCGACCGTAAGGACGTCGGTTCGAGTCCCGGTGGGGCCATAGCCATCGCAGTAAAATGCCCCAACCATACAATCTGGGAAAATGGTAGTGATACTTTGCATGACCTCTCTAAAAGGTAGTACTCCGTACCACCACAAATTAGGCTCTGGAGGGTTGTCACCCCTACTCTGATAATGCAAAGCAACATAAACAAGAAGTAGGGAGACTTGTGCTTGTAAGGCGGCAAAACAGGCGCATTTCACATTTATTTCGTGTCGTCTAAGAACTGCATTAATCAATCCCTGGAATTGGAAGGGTGATTTCCTTATGAATTGTGTTGAGTATTATAAAATTTCTGATGACGGTTTACACATTTTCGAACTGCGTTTTAGAGCTTCCATCAACATGAATATGGTTTAGGGTGAAATGTATCATTGAAAAATTAGTCAAATGGCGAAAGGGGGGGGGGGGAGGGAGCGAGTGGGGAGAACCCCGCTCACTGCACTGCAATACAACTGCAATACTACAATACAACACAACACAATTTTGTTTTACCATTAAATAGAATTTTGTTTTTTGTTGGTTTATTATTATAAAGCGGGATAATCAAGTTTATATTATCACTTTTTCAGGTCCAGACAACATACCTGTTCGAGTTATTCAGCAATGAGCAATAGCCATCACATCATCCCTCAGTCTCAGATATATTTATCATGTTACGTTAGCCATTAACAATCCCTTTAACTCCCATCGTAAGTAAAGTTGTAGAAACAAATATCTTCAGTTTTATAGAATTTTGAATGGGAATTATTAGAGAATCTTGTAGTCAATTTCTAGATCGAGAAAAGCGTATATATTGAGACTTATCACAGTTTATTTTCACACCAATGCTTTATCGACACCAAATCCTTTTGAACCTCTTGGATATCTGTCACAGAGACTTTTTTCGAAAAATGATAGTTTCATCCGCGAATTGAATAACTCTTGAAGGAACATACATTGTTAAGTCTAGAAAATATATCATGAAAATAAATGTTGAAGAAGGAACGGTTGCATGTCCTCCTATTAGACGACCTCTCATCCCCCGTTCTTCGGCCGGAATGTGGTGTCTTCTTGCATGGGAATTGGCATACACTATTACGTATCCATTAACTAATCAGCTACCTGACCGGAACAACGAACTTACTCGTGCCTTGTCATGTGGTTTTCAACTCGGGGCTATAATTAATACTGGATGAACAAATTGTCTTTAATTTTTAGGAAATTGAAAAATAGATTAGTATTACTTGAGAAACTTGTTACAACAGAGAAGTATGGTATATGGTCTTGAGGCTATTCGACCGCGTTTTTTATTTTTTAAAATATGCTACCAAATCAAAATATTGTGAATGGCTATATTTTTTTCTCTCAGTCAGCCTCTAGAAAACCTGTTGGAAATTAATGTCACAAAAACACAACACACTACGTTGAATGGTGTGCCTTGGAGAATTGAAGTTTGTACCGGATCAGAAAATTTTGAAAAAATAGTTTTGATTTTCTAAAAGAGCCAGGTTTCAAAGCCATTCACTATATTTTGACTTGGTAGTATATTTTTGAAAATAGAAAAACGCGTTCAAATAGCCTTTAAGAGTGAATGGGACACATTTGGCAGTTGGCACATAGCTGTTCGCTCGGACAAGAAGCATCCGAAGTTTCAACAACATTGCAACCTTGTCAATAAAGCATACATGGACAGCCCTACAGTAGTAGATTTTCAAAGTTTGGATTAATTAGCCACAAAAATCATGAATATAGTCAATTTTGTACTTTCCAACAAAATAAAAAATCTTAATAAAGATTTATTATTTAAAAATGGTTTTAAACCAATTTTATAAAAGTGTTACGGTATAGCCCTATATTTCCAGTTTCGTGCCAACTGTTCAAATGTTCAAACACCTGTGGTGTCGGTCAGCCGAGCGATCAGAATATGGCATGACATGAGCTTGGCACTTCATTAAGATCACATTAATTTTTAGTGTGTAAGGTTTGGCTGTATTTTTACAAGTTTTTTTGTACGTGTAGGGTGATCAACATTGTTATATTAACTCCTTCCTTTACCCGCTAAGATAGCCTTCTAATAGTGGTACTTTTTGTACTTAAAATATTTCAATCGGGGTTTGTCATTTGTTGATTGAAAGACTCAAAGTGTTAATCATTGATTAAAAATTTTAATCATTGATTAAAAACAGCAAATTAAAGATACGGCCTTATTTTGTAGTTTTTTTTAATACTACAATCAATCACAACCCTTAAAATATATATTTTTATGTTTCTTGCTCACGACATTCCCGAAATAAATATTATTACATTATATATCGTGGGTCTCATATTATCATACGGGCGTTTGAACCATTTTCGCGAATAATTGATTTTTGGGTCGTATGCACCATCAGATGGATCTGCATCGAGTGGCATGTGAATTGTGTACTAGTTTATTATATTTTACAGTTTATGTTTGGCATAAAATCAATTGGCACCTTCACAACAAGTCAGAAAGGCGTATGGGTGATACTCTTTTAGATTTTGGCGTATGCGCATCGCCTGAGCAACGCCATTCGCCCATCTGATGGTTCATACGCCCCTATGATATAAACCCACACAAGGTAAGAGTTTACATTGTCACCATTAATCATTTAGACCGACCGTTAAATAATGTATTTTCGATTGATTCTCGTTTCGTGGCAAAATGAATTTTCTATATCCTTTAAGTACTGTCATTTGTCACGAATCCCTAAATGGTGTTTGCTCATCTGCCATAATTCCACGTATCGTCTTGTAATGACACACCTCGATATGAAACCAAAACGATTGTCTGCGCCCGGCGTGAAACACTTTCATTCGTAACTTCTACATCATCGATAACCTCTGTATTGTTTATTGTACATAGGCAAGTTTCAAAACTTGTTTCATTATTTTATTTTATTTATTATTTATTTATTTAACGTCTATCCTATTCAGTTATAAAAACTGATTTACAAAAGAGGACAACTAAAATAAATCTAAATAAATCTAAAATTTAATCTAATCTAATCTAATCACGATTACATAGATGCAGAAACTACAATAAACGATATTTAGTACATATTTGAAATAGTGGCATTACAACAACAATATATTAAACACAACAATTTTGTTAACAAATAAAAATGATATTAAATGTATTAATTAATGAATGAATCAAATATAAAAAAAGGGTGGGAAATGAAAAGAAAAGAAAAAAATGAAAAACGGGGAAAAAAAGAAAAGAAAAAGAAAAAATCCATAAAAAAAGAAAAACGAAAAGAAAAAAACTGATTTATAAGACGATCCCACTCAAACGAATATGATGTTTGCCAAAAATCAGGAACAGCAAATCAGGGAGTATAATCAAAAACTTTCGCAGAAGAAACCACCGAACGCGAATCTTTATTCTTGTGTTCAATCTTCATCTTTGTGTTCAAATCTTGATAACAGTTTAGTCCAAAAAACCTTGACTCTTATATATAATTATATCAGATATTTAAAATTGTTCATGTCAAAAACTGATCACAGCAATGATACAGGACACCTAACTCAATTTGCAAGCTCCATCAGTGGGCGGTAACAGACAATCTAGGCAGAAAAATATAATTGAAAATACATTGATTATATCATAATCAAAGCAATAATGAACAAACAAAGAGAAAAGCAAAATCATTAATAAGAACTTATGAAGGTAAATTAACATTACACAAATACACAGACAATAACCTACAAATAAATAGTAAAAATCTATTTTTTGATCTTTGATTCATTATCATTGCTTCAATTTTACTTTTAAATTGTACAATTCCTAGATAAGTAAACTGGCTTCGTATATCATAAGAAATTTAATTCCAATAGGATACGCCTCTGTACATAAATGACTTTCTAAATGCTTCAGAATTTAATCTAGGAACTTCCAATGAGTTTATTTAAGTAGAATTTCTATCACGATCAACAATTTAAAAAATATTGGGTAGAACACCTAAAAACATATCTTTCAATACTTTGTATGTATTTACCAGCACGCTATACTTCATCCTTTCCTCAATCGTGAAACAATCAGACTGCAAATCTTGGCTCAAGGGAAATGAATCAAACAGATGGTCAATTCTCTTCTGGAGTACAACATACTCAGTAGAAGGTCTTACTGCCCAAACCACTAAGCAATAATCAATAACAGAGTGAATATAAGAATCTACAAGTAACCTCAACATTGTCTCAGTTACAAACCTCTTCATTCTTCTTATAATTCCAATTGCTGATGATACTTTATTACACACATATTCATAATGTTTCTTAAAATTTAAATTACAATCTAAGAAAACTCCAAGATATTTTAAATTCATATACTCTAGAAATAAACTTACCATTACAATTCAACGTCAAATGAATATCATTCATGCTTCTATCATTAGCCTTATCAAAAATCATAAAATTTGTTTTGCTATAATTAATATAAAGTTCCTGAGTTTTAAATCAATCATCCATCCTCTTTAGAACTTCTTGAAGAATCGGAGGGAATGATATGGAAGAAAGTTGTGTTGTGTATTAAGTGGTGTTTTTTGCTGGGAAACTTTTTTTTTGTACGAGGAATGAACTAAGGTACTAAAGATAACGCAAGGTAAATTGTCCACAGTAACTTCTTAAAAATAATTTCGAAATCTCGTTCGTAGCTTAGGTTTGACTACAGTAAAAAGGAAACAATTCCTGAAATGGTATGTACATAGAGAAAAAAATAGTTTGCTATTGTTTGGTTTTGTTTGACATGACCATAATGATTGAGAAGTGAGAATACGGCCGACAACAAATTTTTATAATATATAATTAAACTATAACTATAGTAACAAATACACAAACAGTATTTCACAACTTAATATAATTAAAGTATACAATGTACAATGGCTAAAGTTAATAATATTAATGAGGTATAGTTATATCTAGGTATTTATTTACTTATTTAAGGGGCACTTAGTGAATAGATCCTGATCATAATTCCAAGGCAAAAAATAATATAGTTATGTCAATCAAATCCCAAGTCACAAGCGATTAGAAGCATATATAAAAAAAAAACATATAAAGTATAAATCTATATAAAGATTTATACTTTTTTCTTTTTTTCTAATTAATTAACTCATTTTATTTATTTCAATGGTTGCAGTAAAGCAATCTGCACTTTTTTCGAAACGACCGACCCTCGCTCGTGGAAGAGTGTCCAAAAATTGCTCGAAAAGCCTAATCGCGAGCCAAGAAAACCTCCCTGAAAGATGGTCCGACTGGCCGCCCCAAGTATGTGCGTTAGCAGACTATTAAGAGAGTCAGATCAGATCAGATCTGATCTGATTCAACTTTAATATTTTTTTGTAAATTTATTGATTAGACATAACCGACATTTAATATTACTTCCTTTGTTATATTATATTCCCGACACAAGTTAAGAGGTGGGTTGAAACGAACTTAGAAAATAAGTAGCTTATCTCGTAGTGGAGGGGGTGGCGGTGGGGGTGGGGGTGGGGGAGAGTTCGGGTTTGAAAGTTAACAACATGAGAATTTAAATGGAATCCATCAATTTAGTCCGACCCTTGAATAATTTATTTTTGATTGATTCTCGTTTCGTGGCAAAAATATTTTCCTATTCCATTAGTGTATTGCCATTTTGTCACAAATCAATACATCGTGTATGTTTCTATTTCCACGTATTTCGTTGTAATGACAGACATCGATATGAAAGTGAAACCATAACGATGGTCTGCGTCCGACACGAAAAACTTTCACTCGTAACTCCTACAATATCGATATAACCTCTATATTTTATGATTGTACCTTGTCAAGTTTCGAAACAATTGTTAGTATCGGAGGGAATGAAAGAGTAACAGGTTGTGTGTCGTTTTCTTTTGTGGTGGTTGTTGCTGGGAAACTATATTTACAGGTGCGAGGAATGTACTTAGGTACTTCAGATAACTCAAGATAAAGTATCCACGGTACCTGTTCGAAATCATTTCAAAAACTCGTTGATCATTTTCATTTTCCAATATGATATTTGTTGACTTTGGGCCTCAAATGAAAGGAATTCGATAAGGTAGCGTGGGCAAGGTTTGGCTAAAGTAAACAAACGATTTCCGAAAAAGCTATGTACATAGAGTAAGATACAATAATAGTTTGCCTTGGTTTGCTTTTGTTTGTCATGATATTACTACTTTTTACACACGCACACGCACACGCTCACACACACACACACGCACACGCACACGCACGCACACGCACACTATGACCGTCATGATTGTAAAGCGACAATAGTTAGGGGGTTAAGGGACACAGATAGGGTGAACCTTGCATTTCATTCTAGAAGCAAGCCACTTGGCACAGTTACTTATTAGACCTTATTGATTGATTGAATCGATGGTGCCAAGATGAAATTACCATATGGCACCACTGGCACAGTGGCGGACTGGGGGCCGCCCAGTGACACGTTGGATATGCGTTTTTGTATGTTCGATCAGTCGAACAAGCTGAGAGGGGACTCAAATCATTCGTAATGTTCCCCTCATTTCTATGAAGGTATCGTGGAAATCGTATTTGGCAGAATTTACCTTTTGGAGACAAAAAACGGAAACTAAAGGCACATTTCAAATCGAATCGAAGACTTATTGACTGATGTCGCTGGGAGATATGACACAAATCTTGATAATTAATCACAAGAGATAAGTTCTAAAATAGCAGGACACTAAAAATGGTAGCTTTTGGTTGTTAGCATAAAAAATGGCAAAAAGGCAAAGTTTGTGAAGCCTTGGGAGAGGTTGCAATGGCTGTTATGTGACGCACAAAATATTAAGATATGTTTCGGTGTCGGTAAATTAAGGAGCTTTTGGCTGTGGGAATGAAAATAACAAAAAGGACCAAATTTCGCATTTTGTATGTAGCCTATGTGACACGTTGGATTTGTTTTGAATATTCGATTAGTCGAACAACCTGAGAGGGACTCAAATCATTCGTAGTGTTCCCTTGAATGTTCCCCAACGTGTTAATCGAATTCGACAATATTTGCCTTTGGAGTCAAAAAACGGCAATAAAAGAACATTTCAAATCAAAGACTATTCGACTGATCGCTGGGAGAGTTGGCAATAATATTCGTGATATTTAAAAAAACAATATATAAATAATATTGCAGGCACATTAGTTGTTACAAACAGGCACATGAACTGTATTTAGATTCAACAGAAGACATTGTACTCTTGACACTCCTGTGAATACGTTTAAATTTTGGGATCTCGCTCTTTAGCTGGAATTGGCAATTCAGCAGTTTATCGATCAATTAGGCAGTCAAACTTTGACATGTATTTCAGTCTATGCAAATGCTTTTTCACGGTTCTTTGGATCCAGTCAATTACCCAGATGGCTCTCGTTCCATCTAAGGTACATGGCGCTGCGCTAGAACAAGTATATCCATACATCAAAGGTGATGGTGGAACCTTTGGTCTCACACAGAAGTCTACTGCACAGGATATGTGGATGCTTACAAGCTCGCAGATATGTTCCTTAGTTCAAAAATTTGAAACGAGTCAAGGTATATCTGGTGATCCAGAAGATACGCCGATCTGATATCACCAAGACACCAAATCAATACGCCGCAAGTCGCAAGTCGTCTCTGAAAGCAGTATTTGGAAAATACGGAAATCCGTTCTTGGAAGATAGTGCGGTGCTCTCCAACATTGAGTCGAAACAATTAAGTGGCAAGTTATTGTTCTGCTGCATTAATGGATCCTATAAAGTGCAACAAATTTGCGGTATTTAGTAATCAGAAGAAAAAAGACCTGAAAACCAAAACAGGAAATAAAGTTGCCTCAGTAAGATAATATGACTGTGTACTTTTCAGCAAATTGTTTTTAACATGTGCATGTGCTGTCAGAGTGAGACCAGTGAAGGAGATTTACAGGATTTCTCCAGACACTAAAACCAGCCATTTACTCCTTCCTTGACCAGCATGGGTGTCCCTGATGCATGCAGTCGAACATCATTCAGTGCTTGATGGCTTGTGAGGGTGCAGTTGCTCAGTGTGTCCCACCTGTGCAAGCAGTACTAATGGAGCGGCTGTAGTCAACATGTTAGCTCCCAAAGCAAGCAAGACGTTCGCAAAGTATATACGGGATGTGTATCAACCATATCTCAGGTCTGCTCAAGGCTCTGGAGCTCGCGCAGGACGTGGGTACAGTGTTGAGGACGGCTACCTGGTGATGGCCTTAAAATGTTCATTGTTCATTGCACAGAGTGGGCAAGAAATCTACTCCACCCTGGATACAGATGTCCTGATTTCATTCAACAGGGAGTCAATGCTCAGTCTCTGACCCTGTGACCACTGGAGAGGTTTGAAGTCCATAATGGTTCGAACTGTCGACACGATGCCATTATGTACTTGCTTTTTCTGCTGTACAGAATCTAGTTAGGGAGCCGTAGCTTTGGTGTCTTTTGGCTCTGGAAATAGTAAAACATCCATCGCTGCACATGTCACTTGGCGGGCGACAACTGCCTTCCTGGTTCTTTCCGTGCATGGTGACACTGTGAAAGCCATGGAAATCCTGCAGCAGTGCAGTCAAGTATTAAAACTACTTCCATTACTCATTTGTCAACCAGCAGTAGCAGACAAGCAGATTATGGAAGGAGTTGAAGGTGTTGTGTGGGAGGAAAAGTGCAAATGAATGTATACAAAATTTGAATCAAGTCTCAAAGATGAACACCGTGTTTTTTGCACATAGTTATTTCTTTGTTTTGCGACTTTTATAATATACTTGATATATTGGAACCTTTTCTCTGGGCAATAGGTAATTCGATTATTATTGGAATTATTGGTGCCATTTTTATCGAATTTTAATCTCAAAACCAGAAACTTCAAATTCTTTGCGACTCAGCAATATTTGGTTTTGTGCACTACATTTTTCAATTATTGCCAACTTTCCACACATGTAGACCAAATTGGTTTTAAAACTGAATAATTATTGTGCCGTTTTTTTAACATTTTTTTTTAATCTCAAAACTAAAGCTTCCAATTCTAATGTGTTTGCAATATATATTTTGTGTTTGTTCATTAAATATCAGACTTATCGCCATCTCTCCCGGGCTGAATTATGCTGGGTTTGATTTTATAAATGTAGCCTTTTTGCCGTTTTTGTAATCTCACAGCAAAAAAAATTAATTTAAGTGTGTCTTTAGTATTATACTAGTTAATCCTTTGTGCTTTATCGGCCTGTCACAATATCTAACGATATCAGTTAATAACTCTTTGCTTTGAAATGTGCCTTTATTGCCGTTTTTGTCTCCAAAAGGTCAATTCTGCCAATTACAAAAAAAAAAAGAAAGAAGGAAGGAAAGAAAAAAAAAAAAACATTCCGGTTTTTTTCTCCAGTGTAGTGAAATGGAATCTTCGCTTCGCTCGCTACGCTCGCTACGCTCATCCAAAAATGAGATATAGAAACCTAATGTGTATTTTGTATGTGTACATTTGAATTACTAATATTTGATTTGTGTGTTTATACTTTGTTGATGAAATGTAATAATTTTTTGTTTTGTTTCAATACGAAGAGTCAAGACTTACAAAATTTGTAAAAATGTATAACAAATTACCCCACAGACAAGCTACTGCGTAGCTTGTGGGGTTTGTCAATTCTGTATTTGTAATTTTTGATCAATAAAAGTTTTCTAAAAAAAAAAAAATACTACTACTACTACTACAACCACTTTCTACTGCTACTATACTACTACTACTACTACTACTACTACTATACCACTACTACTACTACTACTAATACTACTACTACTACAACCACCACCACTACTGCTACTACTACTACTTACTACTACTTATTTTTTTTATTTATTTTTTTATTTAACGTCTATCCTATTCATTATAAAAACGATTTACAAAGGAGGACACTAAATAAATCTAATTACATAGATGCAGAAACAACAATAAATTACATTTTCGTAAATATTTGAAATAGTAGCATTACAAACAACATGCATTTAACACAAGAATTTTGGTACAAATTGGAATGATTATATATTATGAATTTAATGAATGAATCAAATATAAAAAAGGGTGAAGAATGAAAAAAAAAGAAAAGAAAAGAAAAAAAAAGAAAAAAAGAAAAAAGGAAGAAGAAAGAAAAGAAAAGAAAAAAGAAAGAAGAAAAAAACATTAAAAAGAAAAACGAAAAGAAAAAAACTGATTATTAGACGATCCCCCCTCAAACGATATGAGGTTTTGGGCCAAAAATCAGGAACAGCAAATCAGGAGTATAATCAAACTTTCGGGGGAAGAAACCACCGAACGCGAAATCTTTATTCTTGGGTTTTAATCTTCATTTTTTGTGTTCAAATCTTGAAATCATATATATATTATATCAGATATATAATTATTTAAAAAATTTCATGTCAAACTGATCACGCAATGATACAGGACACCTAAATCAAGTTGCAAGCTCCATCAGTGGGCGGCAACCAGACAATCTAGGCAGAAAAATATAGTTGAAAATACATTGTTTTTTATCATAATCAAAGCAATAAGAAAAAAACAAAGAGAAAAAGCAAAATCAATTATAAGAGCTTATGAAGGTAAATTAACATTACACAAACACACAGAAAATAACTTACAAATAAATAGTAAAAATAAATTTTTTTTGCTTTTGATTCATTATCTTGTTTCAAACTTTTTAAATGTAAAATTTCCTAGTCAGTAAAACGGTTTAAATTCATAAGAATTGAATTCCCAAATAGGGACCCCGTACATAAATGTTTCAAATGCTTCAGAATTTAATTGGAATTTCCAATGGGGTTTTTTAAAAAGTAGAATTTTCTATCACGATCCCCCAATTTTAAAAAAATATTGGGTTAGAATCCTAAAAAAAAACCCTTTAAATACTTTGTATGTTTTACCACACGCTATATTCATCTCTCCTCAATGTGAAACAATCAGATGCAAATCTTGGTTCAAGGAAATAAATCAAACAGATGGTCTTTCTTTTGGGAGTAAACATACTCAGTAGAAGGTCTTACTCCCAAAAACAAAAGCAATAACAAAAACAGAGTAAATAAAAGAATTACAAGTAACCTAAACTTTCCCCGGGGTTTACAAACCTCTTCATTCTACTTAAAATTCCAATTGCTGAGATACTTTATTACCACTTTTCATAATGTTTTTTAAAATTTAAATTACAATCAAAAAAAAACTCCAAGATTTTAAAATTCATACACTCTAAAATTAACTTACCATTACAATTTAACGTCAAATAATATTTTCATGCTTCTATCATTACCCTTTATTAAAAATCAAAAAAATTTTTTTGCTAAATTTAATATCATTTCCCTGATTTTTAAACCAATCATCATCCTTTTTAGAATTTCTTGAAGACGTTTTACGATCTCTTCGCACCACACCTAAATAAAAGCCCAAGTATAGCATATAAGTAAATTGATCCCTCCCATTATAGTAGAATATCACTATATAAAGAATAAAAAACAGGGTCCAATTTTTGATCCGGGGTACTCCACAAAAATTTTGAATATTTTGAATATATTTTGCAAGTTTTTAAAAAACATTTTTTTTTTAAAAAATAATCCCCCAAAAAATTGAAACAGATAAGGCTACGTTTAAAAAGGTTTTTAATTTTATTAAAAGAGGTAAAAAAAGGGATGAAAACAATCTTTCCCAAATCAACAAAGCAGCTCCAACCCTTTCCATTCGTTTTTTTAAACCCTTTTTAGATAAAAACGTAAATGCTAGAAGGGCAAATTTGCGTTGACCTACCTTTCCTGAAACCAGCTGGTTTTCCTTAAAACCCTTTAATGCATCCCCTTCTGTAATAAACCCCCTTGGGTAAAAAAAATTTTCAAATTTTCCCTACATTGGGAAAGTTGATATAGGTCGATAAGAATTCCCATCACTCTTTTTTCCTTTTCCCTTTTAAATAGGCGTTACCCTTGCCAAATTTTAGCTGTGTGGGAAATCACCTCAAGAAAAAAAGGGAAATTGATAGCTAATAATCGATATTTTGCGCATTTTAAATACTATGCTGGAATCTCTGAATTGTTGCAGGCTTCTAATTTTAAGGCGTTTAATTGCTGAAATGATTTTTCATTAGTTACTTTTGTTGCGAAGATTCTTGCTTTTTTCTATTTAAATCTTTAAACTTACCAATTTCATTTGAAAAAAACTACATGTTTCACAACAAAAAAATTTAAAATTTTTTTTTTCTTCTACTACACTACTACTACACTACTTCTTCTACACTACTACTACTACTACTATACTACTAATCCCACTACACTACACTACTACTACTAATTACTACTAATTTCTAACTACTATATACTTATATTATAATTTTTATACTACTACTTAACTGCCCTACTATACAAATTTAAACCCCTTCTACTGCTCACTACTAGTAGAAGAAAATTTCCAAAAAATTATTCTTCATTTGCTTAGTTAAATTATTGGGTTTTTATACAACAATTAATATCACTCCCGTCATATTTTTTTGTAAGTTGTTGCTTTCGACATACCCCCCATATGTTTTATTATATTATATTATTATATTAAATACGCCAAGTAAAGTATAGATCGTAACATTAAAATTTTGTCCGACCCCTAATAAATTTTTTTTAAATTTTTAATTACGTT
>JAMZAV010004939.1:0-31449 GCA_024449915.1 Sweltsa coloradensis
ATCTGACGACGTTCGGACTTAGGCGGTGCTGGCAGTGGTACTGGGATGGTTACTGCTTGTTGTTATGGGGGTGGTCATAATGACGTTGCATGAGTTGGTACTGGGGTGGTTGTGGTGGTTGGCACTGAAATTAATAAAGTAGTTGATATTCAAATGGTTCAACATATTCTCTGATTGTATGGTGAAGTTCCTAGTACTTTGAAACTTGATATTGTTTTTTTTCGAACTCGAACATTTAATTGACTGTGGACAAATATTTATTTCATATAAACCCTAATTTCCTCCGACATAAGTCCGACTTCATAATGTTTATTTTATCAATAATGTATCAAAGTCACTTCCTACATAGGAATGTGATTCAATGTGTAATCTTTATTGGCATCACAACATATACCCCACACGTGCAAAACACCAGGTGACATTTACACAATGCAGTCATGCACAACTTGTGATCGAGCAGATTCTACTTACTAACGGCTATTGGGCATAATTTACAATATTAAAAACATCTTCCTAAGAGATATTGCTATTGTTTCATACAGATTGCAATGGATGCATGTAAGAAAGTGAAAATAAATAGCACGCATTAAACCACATTTTTGAACGAACAACCATTTATGAATTAAACCAAATATCCTTGCAAAATAACGTATTGGAATAACTCACCAGTAAATGCGATAGTCCTCCGTTCCTCCAGTGGCTGAGCCAAGGTGACTTGGGTGACCACGCACTTCAATACCTTGCCGTTGTGTTGGGGCTGCAGCTGTAGTGTGAAGCGTCTGCTTGATAGCCTCCGTCGTCCAGGGCCACCTCCACTCGTCCTGAGCTGTGGCGTGAGTGATAACGTCCTTGAGGATGACAGCGTCGCCCAGGACCCAGGACATGTTGGCGACAGGGCGACTCCTCTGCAACTCACAGGTGGCTGTGACGTTGTCTCCCGTGTAGACCAGGCGTAGAGTTGGTGCAGTGGGGCGACCTGAAGCAACACATGGCATGACTGAGAGAAAACACAGGGGAACTTCTTTGTTTCTCGTACAGAGAAAACAAACAGTACATGAGCTACGCAGGTTCCTCCGGGATATTACACTTGTAAAGTTTAACATTTGTGTCTGTTATATAATGTTCTTATGCAAAAAAACGGTTTAAGATGAGACTGGCTAACTAATATTGTTATAAGTTCACTAGTTTTGTCACTTTTCAGGTGTCTGAGCGGGCCGACGAAACGTGGTTTATACTCAGCCCTGTAGATCATATAGAGACGGGAGTCTAAGCACTGCAAGGAGGCGGTGACTTGTAGTTGGCGACTCGGCCGTACGGCGGGTTGCCCGTCGCGCAGGCGTTCGTAGCATGTAATCCAACACCCCCACTCGACGGACGTCCTTCGCGCGGGTCGCTGGCTGCAAGCCCTATCTTCTCCCGCAGTGCTGCAAACCTGGGACCCGGCAGCGGCTTCGTTAGTATGTCCGCACGCATGTCTTCCGTGGGGCAGTATTCCAGGCGGACGGTGCCTTGGTCTACGACGTCTCGGATATAGTGGTACCTGAGATCTATATGTTTCACTCGGTTGCCTATTTTCTCAGACGTGGCTAGGTTAATGCACCCCTGGTTGTCCTCGTGCAGTACCGTTGGGTCTTCCTGGGCGTGTCCTAGGTCGCTTAGGAGCTGTCGGAGCCATGTAGCCTCTTGGCAAGCTAGAGTGGTGGCCACATACTCTGCTTCGGTTGAGGAGAGGGCTACGCAGTTTTGTTTTCTGCTCAACCAGGATATTGTATTGCTTCCTAGTTGAAATATGTAACCGCTCCTCGATTTTCTGTCCATTTGGTCACCTCCCCAGTCTGCGTCGGTGAATCCTGAGAGAACAGTGCCCCCTGAAGCGCTGATCCTTAGTGGGAGTGTGGCGGTGCCTTTTAGGTAGCGTATTACTCTCTTTACCGCCGTCCAGTCCATGGCCCTGGGATTTTCGAGTCTCGTCCTACTCAGGATGCTTATGGCGGTGGCGATGTCTGGGCGTGTGACGTTTGCAAGGTACAGGAGTGCCCCCACTGCTTGTCGGTACTCTTTGTTATCGAGTAGTAGGTTTTCCTCTCCGGTTTGGCTCAGGTAGCTGGCGTCCATGGGTGTTGTGCTACACTTGGCACTTGCCATTCCGAACCGTTCGATAATGGTAAGTATCTTTCCGCGTTGGTGTAGCAGCATGTCCCCGTTTGCATCTCTGTCTATTTCAATCCCTAGGTAGTTGTTTGCCTCGCCTAGGTCTTTTGTGGCGAAAGAGCTATTCAGGTCTACATGAAGTTGGTCGAGCTCCTCTTCCGTGGTTGCGCATACTAGCAGGTCATCTACGTAAATGGTGACGTAGGTGTACGTTTGTCCGCTCCTTTTCACGTACAAACAAGCATCAGCTTTGCTTTGTGAGAACCCCAACTTGGTTATTGTATCGTGGGCTTTGGAATTCCAGGTCCTGGCCGACTGCCTTAGACCATACAAGCTTTTATTGAGCTTGCACACCATGTCTTCTTGTCCTGGAATGACGAACCCTTCCGGCTGCTTCATGTACACTTCCTCGGATAGGTCGCCATTGAGGAATGCAGTCGACACATCCTTGTGCCCTATTTTTAGGTCTTTAACGGTGGCTATTGCGAGTAGGGTTCTGATGGTGGCGTATTTGGCCACTGGGGCGAATGTCTCGTCGTAGTCTTCTCCGTACTTCTGAGAGAATCCTTTCGCGACTAACCTGGCTTTGAAGCGTTCTATGTTTCCGCTTGCATTTTCTTTGGCCTTGAAGGTCCACTTGCTTCCGATTGCCTTCTTGTTTTCGGGCAGGGTAGTCAATGACCAAGTGGCGTTGGCCATGAGAGATTCATATTCCTCGTTTGCCGCTTTTGTCCACTCTTCCTTCAGGTCTCCCTTCATTTGGGTCATTTCTCTCCAACTTCCTGGTTCGACGACCTCTTCTCTGGCTAGGTACGATAGTCTCTTGGGAGGAATCCCTTTGCTAGGTCTTGAGGATTTTCTGGTGTCTTCGGAAGCCGGTTCGGCTGTCTCTTGATCATTGTCGCTGGGGTTATCTGCGTGTTCGACAGCGGCTTCCTGGTTCTTTGTGAGATTGAGGTTACCCGAGTCTACATTCGCTGCTTCTTCCCATTCCGGTCTTTTGCTGATAATTTCGAAGCTGTCTTTCATCCTGGTTTCTGTGAATGTGACGGTTCTGCTGACGATGATTTTCCCGGTAGCTGTGTTTAGTACGCGGTATCCCTTGGCTTCTTCGCTGTATCCAACGAGAGTTCCTTCTTCGGCTCGGGGGTCTAGCTTCGTCCTCTTCTCCTTGGGGATATGGCTGTAGACTTTGCTTCCAAAAACTCGGATGTGGGAGACGTTCGGTTTGCTGCCAAACCACAGTTCATACGGAGTTTTCTCAACCGATTTGCTGGGCAAGCGGTTTTGTAGGTAGTTGGCGGTGACTACTGCTTCTCCCCAGTACTTTGTTGGGAGGGACGCGTCGAGTAGCATGCATCTTGCCATTTCTGTAAGGGAGCGGTTCTTCCTTTCGGCTACTCCGTTTTGTTGGGGAGAGTACGGTACAGAGAGTTGCAGTTCGATGCCTTCCTCGTCCAGGAACGATTTGACGGCTGCATTTTTGTATTCTCTCCCGTTGTCGCACCTAATCTTCTTAATTTTGGTGTTAAAGATGTTGTTGACTCTTGCCGAGTAAACTTTCAGCTTGTCCAAACTTCGTCTTTAGTTTCTCAGTAGGTAGACCGTGCAGTATCTGGAGTAGTCGTCAGTCAGTGTCATGATGTACCTCTTTCCGCCAGGGGTTTGGGTATTCATCGGTCCGCACAGGTCAGAATGGACCAATCCGAGAGGTTTATCTGCCCGTTCCTCGCTTTTTGGTTAGCTTACCCTTCACGCATGTAATGCACTTTTCCCGCATGTCGCAGTCACCGAGTGTCATACCAGTTGCTAGATTTTCTTTCTTCAGTCTTCTGACGGCGTCGGGGTTTCGGTGTCCCATGCGTCTGTGCCATAGGTGGATGCAGTTCTCATGATTTTCCTCTTGGATAGCAGACTTTGCGCGTTGCCTCGTTTTGTCACTGTCTAGCCAGACTTCGAAGAGTTGCTTTTTCCGGAGGCCTATGGCTAGGGTTTCTCCGGTTTTTGAGACCGTGCACTGATTGCTGTCGAATTTTATTGAGAACCCAAGCTTGGTTAATGTGGGCACCGATATCAGGCTGCCGTCGAGGCTGTACAGCACGCTTTTGAGCAGCACGTTCACGGGTCTCCTGGGTGACGGACCCACCTTGCATTTCAGGAAGCCCTCCCCCACTCCCTCGGACTGCATGGAGCTCCCGTTTGCGAGTGAGACGGTGCACGACTTCTCGTCGAGTCTTGAAAAAAATGCCCTGTCATTAGTCATGTGGCATGTTGCTCCCGAGTCAATGAACCATGTGGTTGTTTTCTTGACTTCCTCCGCCTTGAAACATACGTAGCACGGTTCTTCATCGTCGCTTGATCCGGCCTCGCTTCTTATGGCGCTCTTGACTTTCTCCCTGTTGAACTTTGTTTCTCTCTTGAGGGTCCGGCAGTCCTTCTTTAGGTGACCGGGTTTGTTGCAGTGGAAGCACTTCATTCTTTCCACTGTCCCGTATTGAGGTCCGGTTTTTAATACAGCTTCATTGTATTCGACCCCCAATTCTGTTTCCGTTCTTCGGTTAAACTCGTCCTTGAGCTTGCCGATAACGAATTCGAGTGTTATGTCACCCTCGGGTCTAGCCTCAAGTGCTGTGATTAGCATGCCATAGTTCTCTGGCAGGCTACACAACAGGAGGGCTGCAACGTGGTTTTCCTTGAGCTCTTCGCCCAGTCCCCTGAGCTCATTAACTAGCTCAAGTGTTCTGTTGATGTGCTCATCCATACTTTGCTCGTTTTTGAGCCTGAGGCTGTACAGTTTCCTGAGGAGATACAACTTTGAGGTTAAGTTAGACCTTTCGTGCACCTTTCTCAGGGCCAACCACACTGATCGGGCGGACGTTTCATTCCGCACGTGGATCAGCTGGTCGTCCTCGAGAAGTAGGCAAATTGTGGCCCTGGCACGTTGGTCTTTCTTTTTCCATGCTGAATTAGGCTGTGATGGCGTATCTTCCTCAACTGTGTCCCAGAGGTCGTCCTTGCTCAACAGCATTTCTATTTTGAACTTCCACAGCTGGTAATTTTTGTTGTTGAGTTTTTGTATGGAGACTTTCCCGTCCGCGGACGACATAGCTAGGCCTTGGGGCTAGGCCTAGGCCTAGGCTAGGCTATAGGTTAGGTTGGTCGCTCACCTGCTTAGGCGCCGACTCTGCTGCGGGATTAGCAGAGTTTTCGCCGAACTGTGCTGGGTGAATGACTTATACACTTTACCTACAGATTTAACTATGAACTAGGCCCATAACCTGTTATAAGTTCACTAGTTTTGTCACTTTTCAGGTGTCTGAGCGGGCCGACGAAACGTGGTTTATACTCAGCCCTGTAGATCATATAGAGACGGGAGTCTAAGCACTGCAAGGAGGCGGTGACTTGTAGTTGGCGACTCGGCCGTACGGCGGGTTGCCCGTCGCGCAGGCGTTCGTAGCATGTAATCCAACAAATATTTTCATCATTACGCGCAAACTTGTCACTGTGTTGCCTACAAGATGTGATTTTGTAGCAGCGCAAATCCGTTGACGTCAGCGTGTTCAGACGAACGTTTCTGTCCTAATCGAAGCATAGCGTCAAATCATTGACGTCAACTGTACAAACATTGATGGAGAAGAAACGCATTTTTGTGCTTGAAAGTGAACCAAAACATTTTGTCCACGATTTTTTTTTCTTACCAATCTCCTTTCATCGCTTCTGATGTTGTTGAGAAAACGATTTTCAATTGGACCTTTGTTGGTTAATTCAGCAAAAAAACGGAATTTATCATGCCAAATGTAGATTTTTTGTCGTAGCTTTAATCGGTTGATACCAGCAAGTTTAGACGGTCTATCCCGTATTCAAAAACATCTTGGACGTGGTGTGTGAAACAAACGGTTACAAATAAGCTAAGACTGGTGCCAGTTAAAAACAGTTTTACCAGTTTTGAAAATGTATTTGTTCACGATTCCTTGTCTGTTCGAAACTGGGTCGGTGCCATATACATTTGTCAAATATTGCTTCACCCACACTAACTTGGCTCGGCCTGATCATCATGCAATTGGCTTGTTCACTGCGACTTTTACTCACCACGCTGCGCTATTGTACTAACCCCCCACCGCCGTCTGGATGCCTGTAAACGCGGATGTAGAGTGTAGACGGCGGTGATAGCCCAACTTGCGGGTGTCATGGCTGCTCATAGCTGTCAGCAGCCTACTGTTTTCACTGTCAGTTTGCATAGTTTATGTTGAAAGCAAAATGCCCAATTGCTGTGTGTATTCGTGTAAGGAGAGAGGAGGGCATACGGTCGTGTTTATTGCTACAAATAAATACAATCACATAATATACTGACAATTGTGTCTTTATTCGGCCTCCTGCCTACGTAACCTCTCTCATGTCAACAAATCAACACTGGCTAGGACTAAGCCCTAGGCTTTGCTGAGGCGTATGCAAGTAGGGCCTAGGCCTATATTTGCTAATTTATAATACCATGATATTGATATGCCTAGGTCTTCATCTAATGCTGAAGAAAAGCCTAGGCCCTAGTCCTTAGTAGCCTTATTCCAAGTAGGCCTAGGTCTAATCTCAATAACAGTGCTAGGCCCCAGGTTTTGACTTCAACGGCGCCATGTGCTTTCAGCTCTTATTTTAATTTTCCTATCGTTCACGTTTTCATTGTTTAAAATATGCTATTGAATAAAATTACTTGAAATACGCCGTACGACTACTTACGTAAAACCATTGATTAAAGAAGGAATGGTAAAACAATACGTAAACAAACAATCGAGGAAGCATACAGATTTGACAATGCAGAGCCTGCTAAACATAGTTTATTTCAAACACCGCCACGGTCTTAGGGCAGGGTCCACTAGATACCTAACAAGCAGCTCGGAATAAGTATCTAGTGGACCCTGGTTTTGGGGGTTAGTGCAGTGGCGCGATCTGCGTGGAGCTTTGCGTGAACAAGCCAATACCCGCAACAACATCCAATCAATTTTTTTAGTGTTTTCGACCCACAAAATAATAAACACGTTTTTGGATGATCGAAGCGAAGACTTAAATTTCACTGACCCCCAAAAAATTAGGTTCAGGTATATTTATTTTTATTTATTTTTATTTTGTTTGTATTTTTGTCTGTTTGTGCGCTCTCTACCGGGCAAACGGCATATGCGATCTTGATGAAAATTTGAGGGGAAATTCGAAATCTCTAAACTTAGACCAGCCACGAATTTGGGTATAATTGAAGAAATATTTCTAATGAATATCGTACTTTTACAGTTTTTTCGATTTTTAGTGCAATATTTTCGTGACATTTGGGCTGATTCTGACCAAACGGGTGGGGCCAGAACGTTCATATTTTACATGGACATTGAGGTTATGGTGATGTTATACCTTTTGAAAGGAAAATTTGGATTTGTTAGCCAGAATCCATAGAAATAAAGGTTTAATATAAGATTTTTTAGGTATATAATAACAATTCACAAGTTACAATAGAAACTTGACAAAAATCACCTAAAATACGTTCAAAAGCACTTGCAAAAGTAAAGAGATCCCACGCAAATTAAAAAATTACAAAAAGTTTATCCATCAACGCGACTAAAAACAGCGTTAGAGAAGCGGCCTATTCATCATAATAAACATTGTAATTTTTTTTCTCCTGGTGATGTTGCCTCAAGACACGGAATTGCGTTTAACTTTACAATGAATTAACTTTCATAGCATTTATTCAAGCAAGAAATAAAATAAAGACAATTATGATTTTGGACTCAATTTGGTTGACCATAATTGGATGACCGAAGCTAAGATTTTAATTTGACTACGTTACCCCAAGAAAAATAGCTCTGGTGTTTTGTTTTTGTTTTTTTGTTTTTTTGTTTGTTTGTTTGTTTGTTTGTTTGTTTTGTTTTTCGGTTTTGTTCGCACTCTACCGGGCAAACGGTATATGCGATCTTGATGGAAAATGGAGGGGACCTTCGAAATCTCTGAACTTAGATCTGCCACGTTTTTATGTAATGCCGAAGAAATATTTCTCATATGAATATCGTACTTTTACGATTTTTTTCGTTTTTGGATGCGATATCTTCGTGATATTTTGGCCGATTCTGACCAAACGGGTGGGGCTACAACGTTCATATTTCACATAAACATTGAGGTTATAGTGATGTATTGCCTTTAGAAAGGAAAAGTTGAAAAGTTAGCCAGAATCCATATAAATAAAGGTTTTATTATGAGTTTTTTTAGGTGCATGGCCTATAATAATTAACCAGTAATTATAGAAACTTGACAACAATCACTACTATGCGTTCAAAAAGCAAACCTTTGGGCCTCCAGATACTTCACATTCTATTTTTTGGTATGACCATATTAATTTATTCTACTTTATAACAAATATTCTAACTTAAGACTGTATGCCAAACTCGGGCCAACTTTTTTTTTTTACAATTTTGAATGCCCATTTAAAAAACGCTCGATCCTCAAATCCAGCAATTTTCACATACAGAACTTACCACTTTTTTACCTTTATTTTCATCCTAAAAATCTGCATTTTTGGAAGGCTGTTCACAAAGGATGAGCGCGTGTCTCTATCAAAGCCGATTTTGAAGTTTCAAAGAGTTGTCTCTTACACAAAATTGGAAAATTACTACAAATTAACTTTTTGGAGTCATATTTACGATCAGCTTATAAGAAAATTGAGCAGTATTTGGAAAATGTGCAACTATTTCACAATTTTTATTTAACATTTTGGTGCTAACCACAACCCGATAGGACAAATGATAGAGATTCTTAGTGATCCTGAATTTATCTCTGCGTTCTGCGTCAAAGCCTGGTTTTCTTGAACTCAGCAAACAGTCTTAACAAAAATTGTATTGCAATGAGACTTGAAAAAGTAGAGATCCCTTGCATACTAAAAACTTAAAAAAGCTCATCCAACGCGACTAAGAATAAGCGTTCGCAAAGCGGCATAGTAAGTAAAATATTTAGACTCACGTGCCACGACGAGCACAGTGTATCTCCAGTCAATCTTGGTTCTGGGAGAGTGAATATAACCCCTGACCGGTCCGTTGTCCGCCTCGCTGATGTTGGTAAGCGTGAGGCCACACTCTCCGCTCTGCAGTCCGGTCCCGAGGTAGAGATGCCGGCCGGTGCTCTGGGCAGACCCGGCTCCCTGGTTGAAATAGAACCCAGCAGGCAAGCTAAGCAGGTTGAACTAGCAGTGACTCAGCGGCTCCCCCGCCTGCAGCATGTACCTCGCCTCCCCGCCCGGGAGGACGACCGTCTCTCTCGGTGTCCAGGTGTGAGGGAGGGAAGCATAGCCTGTAGCGAGGGAGAAACACATTCCGTGCTGTTGTCACTCAGACTAGACGGGGTCAACACTGTCTAGTGTTCAACTCCAGCCAATCATGTCGGACCAGGAAACCTACTTGTTGATATCAGAGTGAGAGTTTGAACACTTGTTGCTTGGCTCACTTTCTAGCTCAACAACGACAACAACAACAACTACTAGTTCCGAGAATTGAGGGGCATCTTGAGCATGTTGTGTGTGGGGTATCTCGCCAAGTAGGCCTACTGTGTAACTGTGGGCGAGGTGATAGAAGGAAAACATCTACTATACCGGGTGATAATAGAAAAATCTTGTTTAGACGTGGAAAATTCTTTATCAAAAAGTGGTTTAAACTGGTTCAAACTAGTCTCATTTTCACCTAATTCTCAGCCGTACGAATCACTCACCCCATACGAGGTGTTTGTAGATACGGGATGGTAACATGATGGTGTCAATAGTTTTGTGAAAGGACAAAAACCCTATTTGACATGGCAAAAACCTGTTTTAGCAAAATTTGAGCCTTAACTTAAATCAAAGTAATTTTTTCACATACAAAAAAAGCATATTCTCTCATCACGACTGATAATGTGGTGAAAATAGATTTTCCTTTTGGACAAAATTGGTGTCACCGGTCAAAAACCAGTTATAACCATGGTTAATCTAGGGATCTTATCTTAGAGCAAAACGGTTGACACCACCATGTTTAGACGGTCGATTCCGTATCCAAAAGCACCTCAGACGGGGGGTGTGACACAAACAAAAATAAGGTAAAACTGGTAATGGTTTAAACGTTTTTACTAGTTGTGAAAAAGTTATTTTTCACGTTTAAACTTGTCTTTGCGTGAACCTCTCTGTGCAATTTAATTTTTCCGAATAATGTCTCAACTCTCGCACTAACTCTGGACTTGAGAGATGCTGCACATGGCGCCCTGGCTCTGCCACACCAGACCCTCGACCCACAACATAAATTTAAACCAGTTTGAGAAACCTCAATTACCATGTGTTTCACTTGACTGCCCGATACTCTGTCTCTACTGTGACGTGGTCGAGGTTTCTTGTTTTATATCGTTCTAGGTGGTGAGGGATGGGTGGACGCGTCTCACATCCCGTGTTGTTACAGATACTATACTGTGTGAAGACTGTGTTCAACTCACGGTTAGCAATCAACTCGGCCCAGGCGTACTTCCAGCCTCCGCCCTCGGCTCGGACACGACAGGCGATCATCCATAGATTCTCGCCTGCCACCTGTAGCGTGACCCCGCAGTCCCCGGTCCCCAGACCCCGGCCACTGTAGCTGTAGCCGGTTAGCTTGCTGTCCAGGTTGGCAGAGTCGGCCTGGGAGGACTGAGATCCCCGGCTCAGCTCCAGCAGCGGACCTCCCTTGTAATCCCAGGCCCACCACCTGACCTGACACCCGGCAAGGGCCACGTCAGCTGAGCAGGAGAATGAGACGGACTGTGCGGACTCGTTAACACGCACATGGTCGGGCCCATTGATATTAAACCCCTATAGTAGGCTAGATTAGCAGTCTCCTTTACCTCCGCACAGGCGCGAGCGTAGCAAATTGAAGACTCAACCGGCCCATTTCAAGATGGCGATTTGGTGTTTTAATTTATGCTTTTTTAATGCAATAAAGTATTTTACTGGATTGTTTGATATGGTTTTAGCTTGTGCAGCATGGTATTAAACAAAAGAAACAATACGAAGTGATTGCATAAGGGAATTTAGTAATCATTTGGTGTTAAAGGCTAGTATGCTTACCTGTCAACCTGGCGGCAATCTTGAGAACTATTTGGCCACAAATCGCTCCCATTTGATTAACATGTAAACTGTCATTTTAAGATGGCTTCTAATTGTACCGGAAGTGGACCACCGACTGCTGGTCTAGCCAATTATATAGGATGTCTATGGTCGGGCCTGATGTTAAGGTTGAAGGACGCGACACCTGGGGACAAGACATTAGAGGTTGTGAGACAGATGTTTCTCCTCACTCACTTCACATGATTGAACCAGGGTACCCCACTGGCCGGGTGGACATATGAGCACTGCCCAACCGATCCTGCGTCTAACCAACTTGTGAAATGATACAATATTATTTGCTCTGAATACATGGAACAGCACTGCAAGTTATCTGCGCGTTTGTACAGACCACCGATACATTGATAATTATTTATTTACCTTGTGCAGATACAGCAAGATCTTATTTCTAGGCACACAATTTACACAATTCTAGAGCTACAATAATATACAACTCGAGCGGGGTTTGAACCCGGGTGTCGGGTTTCCCAAATCTGACGTCGAAACATAAGACAGCTTTGTGTCACAACACTACAGGACAACATGTTCTTGCAGTGGAACTGTGCTCATTAACCTGGCAATCTGTAACATTTATATTCTTCTCTATAATATGATTTAAAAAATGATATATTATTACGTTGAAAATAAACTTATGTGTTCCTAGAAATAATATAACTTCTACACAACACAAATATTGATGACATTGTAGAAAGCTAAAAAGGTTCCCCTTGAAAATGAGTTTATGTTACCAATTTCGAGACAAAATTAATAAATAATATATTAGATTTCTCGATTGGGTTATTCGGAAATCTCTCCCGTAGTCAGAATTTTTAATATTTAATAGAAGTAAGAAATAAAAAAACTGAAACAGTCAGAGTTACTTACGGACGATTTGAAGTCCTGCTATTATTAGCACGGCGACCACTAACTTGTACATGTTGATAGAGATATAATATAATATGAGACGACGAAGCTCTGGGCTAAGGATGATGATGATTCAACCAGCCGTGAGCAACACCACGTCAGTGGACTTGGAAGCAAGAGACAAACAAGATGTCCGTCGTCCAAAAGCAAACACCCAACACACGGTCCAGCGATGGCGTGTTGTAATTAGGCCAATCCATGTTCCCTGAGTCGACTCAGTTGCAAAGTTCAACTCAAGATGAAAGACCCTGAATGGCGTGAGGAGAACAGCTCAGAGGTCAAAGTGTCAGTGATAAGACTGATAGGGAGCCTCCAGTGTTGCGGCAAACACGAATATGAATTGTTCCAGAGGTTACAACAACAATTATGAAATGTTTTTTTACTAACATATCACGTATTTTATGAGCCAATTGTCAAAATTTTTAATGAAGCGGAGATAATTTCACGGAGTTTCATGTTGTTATGTTTCAGTGGAATCTCAGCGGTGGCTCTTAGTTTTCGTCGTGTAGGTCATATCCCCCCCCCCCAAATACAAAAGATTGTAAAAAAAAAAAAAAACGGCAACCAAGCTCTCCTTCAAAAGTCTTTGGCTGTGAATGTTGTGATATTTAGAATTTGAGCCAATCTTTTTATTCTTCCTCCCTAGTTTCGCATTGAAAAGAAGTAAGACCATTTCGCCTGTTGACGAGCGCCAAGCCAACCATTTTGGTGGTAAAAAATAAATAAATAAAACTCAAAATCATAAAAAACTACTGAGCCATTGAATTTGGTTCATTATGAGAACTTCAAAAAGTCAATGGCCAAGTAATTCTTTTGTGATTATTAGTTTAAAATTTTTACTTTTTTTACCACGAAAATGGTTGGGCTTGGCGCTCGTCAACTGGCGAAATGATCTTACTTCTTTTCAATGCGAAACTAGGGAGGAAGAATGAAAAGATTGGCTCAAATTCTATATCTAACAACATTCACAGCCGAAGACTTTTGAAGGAGAGCTTGGCTGCCGTTATTTTAACAATTTTTTGTATTTGGAGGGGCTGTTATCTACTTCAACTTCACTAAATACAAATAATTATTAAACTACACTGAACGTTGATAATATCGTGAATGATGTATTAGTCAAGTTACTAAAAATACAGAAAATCCTACATGAAACAAGTCAAGAGTAAAATCACAAGAAGTCTATCACTTGTTTTATCAACAAGTACAACAATGAACGGGCAACTAATGATTCAGTTAATTAAATTAAAACTCGCTGAGAGAAACGGATTAGAAACAATATGTAGGCCTATGTTTATAACATTTATTAAAAAAAAAAAAAACTGTTGTATAACATTTCATAAGCCAATGCTTGAGTTTTATTATTTATTAACATTGGATGTAACATTAAAATTAACACAAAATCGGTCGTAAAGTTACTGAGTTTTACTCGCCCTGGATTAAAAAGTGCTTAAATTTCCACTTCCCTGGGAAATTGACAATTATAGGGGGAGGAAGGGAATGTTCCCGGATACTGAACACGACTTTGGTGTTTTCTTAATAATATAAATAATAAGACGAGGGAGCGAAGCGACTGAGGAAACCATTCAATAAAATCGGTTCTTATTCTGTGATTTTGTGTGCGTGTGTACAACGAAAATCATCCGATTCACTGAACAGATTGCGCTGAAATTTTAAACAGACATCCGTTATGAGTTAACTGAGAATTGCTAAGAAAATCAGCTAGATCCATTGCGATTTAAACCTTCAATAAATTACAATGCGATTTTTTAAAATATCGAAAACATTTGTTTAAACTTTCCATATGTAAAAAGGCCACAGCCTGCGATATAAACAATTCTGAAAGTCGCTATCATTTAAAATATCTAAAAGTTGGTGTCTTTTCATTTGGTTTTGCTGTCAATAAGTCATTCTCTAAAAAGGTGTAATTATTCTATTTAGATTTATCTATTAATTAATAATGCTGGCCATCGAAAAAAGGTAAAATTAATATCGTAGACTAGACTACCTACTTTATTCTAACCTAAGCTATGAAATCTTTCTTTCTTTCTTTCTTTCTTTCTTTCTTTCTTTTAGATATTGGTGTACGCGTTACATTGGCCTTAGCCGTGCATGGTCGGGCATATGGCCCAGAGCATGGCTCTGCTAATCGTAAAAGACGAGGAAAGAGACGAAGTCCATCACGCGAACATCAGCTGGTAAGTATACCTAATAAAGAAGTATATACTACTCCCGAAAAGATGCGACTTCTGGCAGTCGTCGTTGGGGACCTCTCCTCCAAACGATTCCAAAGACTATATAAGCGGACGTTACACTGGGAAGTGAAAAGAAAAAGTGAAGAGAAAAAGTAGCTTTTTAGAAGTAGAGTTAACATGTAGCTTACGGGACTTTTCCCGTTGCTGTTACACTGGGAAGTCGAAAAGTAAAAAGTAAAAACTTTCCGAACTAGTCGGACTTGGTTCGACTAGTGAAAAGTCCCGTAAGCTACATGTTAACTCTACTTCTAAAAAGTTACTTTTTCTCTTTCACTTTTTCTTTTCACTTCCCAGTGTAACGTCCGCTTATGCCGACCACGACGTGAGAACCCCCTTTTCTTTCTCAGTCAGATCTTGTTTGCTAGTGTATGTTGTAAGACAAATAACATGGGCAAGCCAGGGCTAACTAACAGCGTGAAGTGCTGCCACATCCCCGTCCAAAGCAACAACGAACCCCCAAGTGTCGCATTAAATTGCTCCTGTCACCAGCACCGGCCTTCTCTCACGCAGCCAGAGTTCTTAAAATACTCATTTCGGACTGAAATTGATCTTCAATTCTCCCCCTACTGTTTGCAGCGTGAGAATGAATAATGGGCGGTCTTGAATCGATGAATATATATTGAAATTTAATTAATGATGCTGGCTTACCCTCAGAACAACACTCTAGCATTGGAACAATATTGCTTTCTCGCACACACTATGTATACACTTGCACCGAATTGCACTGTGGTATAGAGATTGAAATTGACCTTTACCGGTGTTCCATAGTATTATAGTTTTTGGAAAAAAAACTTGCCTTAAACCACTTTTCCAAATCACCACAGAATTTGAGTTTCACTATTTTTTGCTATCGACAAAAACTCGCATCTTTTTTTTAACTCGTTAGTTAAACCCGCGAAACAAGTAAAATAAAACTATATGAAAGGAAATGTAAAGAAAAACCCAAACAATTGGATATTTACAACTGGTATATAATTTTTTTTAAGTAATATTTATAATTTTTTGGAAATAGATAACAGTCGTAAATGACCAATTATTATCTGTTTTTCTAAACCGGTGAACTTGAGTTTAATACACACAATCTAAATTAAAAGCAAAAAATAAAAATGTAGTGGAATCGAGTTAGTTTGAACTCCCGGAAAGCGCGGATTTTAATGAGAGTCTCAAGTTTTATCCACATTGTTCTGTACGTCACCCCAATTAGGACACGAAACGAATGGTTTCATATCGACCTCACTATTGTCCCATAACCACCACATTATTAATTATGCTTGCATAGACAATCATCAGCCAGACAGTGAAATAAAATTTGTCATGCTACAATAATTCCAAGCGTGGGCCGGACGAACATTGGATAAACAAATTCTCCCAAAACATTTTAAAGTAAAAAACATGTTGGTGAACAACAAACAATTTCGTTTACAACAATACAACCTTTACATTGGCTGGATAAATGCTAGATACACTTTTTAGCAGTGTTATTGCAAATAAAATAAAAAAAATAGTATTTAGAGTCTACCCACTCAGTTATATAACTGATTTTCAGTGGGGGACAGTAAATCAAAGCGACCAAGCCAACCCTGTGAGCCCCGACGCAATCGACGAGTGAGCGATAACCAACCAAAGATCGATATTTTTAATAGGAAATATAGCAATCAGTGGTATGAACAGTGCGAGCACCCGCGGATCAACGCCAGAATCAACAAGGCCGATTCAGAACAACTCTGAATTTATTATGTGCTTCGTTGCTCCAAAGGACGGATCCAAAGTCACCGTTTACAAACTCCTAAGACACTAACTGATGGACTTAAGCCCAAATCAGAAGTTAAAAAACTTCTGACTTTGGCGGGAATCGAACCCTGGACCCTGGAGAATATACGCTAACAACAAGACCAACGAGCCACTCAAATTGCACAAATTGCCGAACAACGTTGGTTGCACTGCAAATAATCAATTTTCACAGCGCAAACATTTTATGTGAAACATGTCTAAATATTCAGCGTACTTCTGGACCACGCTTCAATTCTCGATCAATTCTTCTTAGATATTGTTATTAATAACATGTACTGTTTCATTTATTTAAGGTTGCTGTTCTGATATAAACGGAAAGGCAGCCTTCAATTAATCTTTCTTTAAAAAACTCACATTTACTGTAATAGTGGGCTCGACAAGAAGTGACGCGCGAACACGGTTCTTGCGAGACTTTTGCTTGTCTTCTACTTCTTTGGCCAAGCCACCGACAAAAAGTCCCCCCCCCCCCTCTAATTCTCGTCTTGTTCTTCATCCTCGTGTCACCATGGGAATCGTTCCCCCCGCAACAGCAAACCCTAGCTTTGTATTGCGAGCATAAAGGCGGTCGCATCTCGCCAGAGCATTGATTATAAAGAGATTCCCTCGAAGATGTTTCATATCCGCCTCCTTGATCTCGAAGTGCCCGCTCCTAGACGCTAGATAGCGCGGTTTATATAGAGAGGGGTAATTGTCTCGCGCGCTATCTTACAGGAGGAGCTGGTAGTTCTTGAACCTCGCCCGCCCGAGGCTGATGAGGGGGTTGGAGGGGGGGAGGGGTAACACGCACGTAATATGACACCGGGCCGACTTGGCTAACCTTTCCCCTCTCTGTCTAGCGTGGCGCGCGCACCATGCTAACCCGTCTCAGTATGCGCGCGCATCACATAATGTCTGCCGCTCAGTTCAAAGAAATAGTTAACCTTATTGACTGAAAAAAAAAAAACTTCAAAACCTTAACGTTTCTAATTAAAATATAAATTACTTTTACCCGGAAAGGAGTTCTATTAACTATTATTAAAAATTAAACAAAAAATACCTTCAAAACCTTTAACGTTTCTATTAAAAAAAAAAAACATTGTTGGGGGTTTGA
Organism: Sweltsa coloradensis; assembly: GCA_024449915.1. Taxonomy (NCBI): domain Eukaryota; kingdom Metazoa; phylum Arthropoda; class Insecta; order Plecoptera; family Chloroperlidae; genus Sweltsa; species Sweltsa coloradensis. The sequence goes on from JAMZAV010004939.1 coordinate 17,327, forward strand.
ACCAGCGCAGAGCGAACCCTACCTTAGCAATCCCATCTGTTACCACCCTGCTACGGCGCACTGTGTACGTTGTCCGCCTATAAACGTATATAGTGGCATCGCAAGCGAGCCGTGAGCGCGCGGTGGTGGGGGAAGGTTAGCAAAGTCGGCCTTTAGATTCAACCACACGCACGATGTGTGCGCGCTATCTTACATGAGGAGCTGGTACTTCTTGAACCTCGCCAGCCCGAGGCAAATGAGGAGGTTGTGGTAGTGGTGTTGGTGGGGGGGAACATGTATTCTCTACCATGAGAGGGGTTAAAACTCATTTGGTAAATACGGCCGATAGAGGTAGATCATAAAAAACTTTTTGTGAATACGCTAGAAATATCCGGGACACCAATCCTCACAAGATGTTTTGAAGGTTGAGCTCAGTGAAAAAGCGGACGTTGGGACTCCTAGATCCTATAAAACAGCCCCTGGATAGAACACCCAATACAACTCACTCGGTACCTATTACCTAGTTATAGTCGCCTGATGATGATGATAACTTTTGTTGAGCTTGGCTAAACTTAAATGCGCCCACTCATGTGATGATGATTTCTGCTGATCGGTTGGTAATATCATTACCAAACTTTGCATTAATGTTAATGAAGCACTTTCCTATTAATATTCACTCTTGGTTGCAAAAAAATGAGCCATTAAGATCTACTGCGAGACAAGTCTAAAACCTAAAAGTGGGAAACCCAAAACATGGATTTCAATTCAGGAAATTCCCATCAATCCGTTATCTTACGATTAACCAAATCAACCTGAGCGTTCACATTGATTTAAATGATGATATTCAGTATGAAATTTGCGTTAGAAAATCTGTACACTTGGAATAAATTCCCGCAGTTCACCAAAATTTTTAAAAAAATTACAGAGATTTCAAGATTTTTAAATTCAAAATCAATTAATAAATTAAGGAATACGCGAACTAGATCTCATAGATTGATTCTTTATTAACATTCGTGTGAAATATGATACCGATGTTATTAGCCGTTTACCCAGAAATAATAGAAAGCTGAGCGCATAAACTCGACTCTTCGCCAGCCTCGGCAAGACGATGAGTGCTGAGAGACGACGATGAAATAATAGAAAGCTGAGCGCATAAACTCGACTCTTCGCCAGCCTCGGCAAGACGATGAGTGCTGAGAGACGACGATGAAATAATAGAAAGCTGAGCCAAAACTGACTTTCGCCAGCTCGGCGAGATGAGTGCTGAAGACGACGATGAAATAATAAAAGCTGACGCATAAACTGACTCTTCGCCGCCCCCCCGGCAAGACGAGAGTGTGAGAGGGCACGATGAAATAATGAAATGAGCGCATAAACTCGACCTTCGCCAGCCTCGGCAAAGAAGACAGTGCTGAGAGTGACAGAAATAAAAGAAAGCTGAGCGCATAAACTCGACTCTTTGCCAGCCCGGCAAAACGACGATCTGAAACACGATGAAATAATAGAAAAGCTGAGCGCATAAAATCGCTCTTCGCCCCTCGGCTACTCCCCTTAACGTCCCCAACGCCCAAGGGTATTAAAAAAAAAACGACGAGGTGAGAGATGAAAATGAATAATAGAAACAAGCGCATAAAAATCGATCTTCCAGCCTCGGGAAGACGACGAGTGCTGAGAGACGAAAATGAAATAAAAGAAACTGAGCGCTAAAATCACCTTCCCCCCCCCGGCAAGACGACGAGTGCTGAGGACGAGGATGAAATTAAAAAGCTGAGCGCATAAATCGATTTTCGCCAGCCTCGGGAAAAACGGAGTGCTGAGAGATTACGAGAAAAAAATGAAAGCTGAGCGCATAAACTCGACTCTTCGCCCCTCGGCAAGACGAGATGCTGAGAGATGACGATGAAATAATAGAAAGTTTTAGCCATAAACTCGACTCTTTGCCACCTCGGGAAAACGATGAGTGCCCGAGAGATACGATGAAATAAAAAGAAAGCTGAGGGGATAAACCGATCTTCGCCGCCTCGGGAAGACGAGAGTGCTGGATGACATGAATAAATAGAAGCTGAGCGCATAAACTCGACTCTTTGCCAGCCTCGGCAAGACGATGAGTGTGAGAGATGGCGTAAAAAAATAGAAAACTGAGCGCATAAAATCGACTCTTCGCCGCCCCCCCAAGCATATGCTGAAGATACGATGAAAATAGAAAAACTGAGCGAAAAAATCGACTCTTCGCCACCTCGGGAAACCAAGACGACGAGTGCTGAAGATGCGATGAAATAATAGAAAGCTGACGCATAAATCGCTCTTCGCCGCCTCGGCACCAAAACATGAGTGCTGAGAGATGACGATGAAAAATAGAAAAACTGAGCGCATAAATCAACTCTTCGCCACTCGGCAAGACGATGAGTGTGAAGACGACGATGAAAAAATAGAAAGCTGAGCGCTAAACTCGACTTTTCGCCAGCCTCGGCAAACGAGATGCTGAGAGATACGAGAAATAATAGAAAGCGACGCATAAACTTTCCTCTTTTTTCCCCCGCCCGGCAAGCGATGGGCTGAGAGATGACGATTTTAAAAAATAGAAAGCTAGCGATAAACTCGACTCTTCGCCAGCCTCGGCAAGACGCGAGTGCTGAAGACGACGATGAAAATAATAGAAAACGAGCGCAAACTCGACTCTTCGCCAGCTCGGCACTCCCCCTCAAAGTCTCAACGCACCAAGGGATTCAAGCGACGAGTGCGAGAGAAAGATGAAATATGAAAGCTAAGCGCATAAACTCGTCTTTGCCAGCCCCCGGGAAGACGCGAGTCTGAGAGACGACGAGAAAAAATAGAAAGCTGAGCGCATAAACTCGACTCTTTCGCCCGCCTCGGGAAGACGATGGTGCTGAGAGATGACGATGAAAAAAATAGAAAAATGAGCGCATAAACTGACTCTTTGCCGCCCGGCAAGACATGAGTGCTGAGAGATGACGATGAAAAAATAGAAAGCTGAGCGCATAAACTCGACTTTCGCCAGCCTCGGCAAGCATGATGCTGGAGATGACATGAAATATGTAAGCTGAGGATTTCTCGACTCTTCGCCAGCCTCGGAACCAAGACGAGAGTCTGAGAGATGACGGAAAAAAGAAAGCTGGGGCTAAACTCGACTCTTCGCCAGCCTCGGCCACTGAGTGCTGAGAGTGACGATGAATATAGAAAGCTGAGCGCATAAAAACGACTCTTCGCCACCTCGGGAAGAGATGAGTCTAGAGAGACGTAAAAATGAAAGCTGAGGATAAACTCGACTCTTTGCCGCCCCGCAGACGTGAGTGCTAGAGAGACGATGAAATAAGAAGCTGAGCGCATAAACTCGCTCTTGCCCGCCCCGGCAAACGATGAGTGCTGAAGACGACGATGAAAACGATTTTCAAACAAGTAAAATCCATGCCCCGTGTGGGGGTTTGAACCCCCTCCTCGTGAGCCCCAAGCTTCGGACCAGTCCCCAGACTAATATTATTATTATTTTATTTATTTATAAACAACATTACATATTATATTCAGTTTTTCGATATGAAATGGATCGGAACGAAAAGATCAGATATGAAAAAAAATAGATCTTAAATTGATAGTATTTTGTTACCAAAAAAGCATGATTACAATTTGTATTTATAGAATTGCGGTAGTAACATCCTAAAATCTATTCATTATATTCCACACCGTTTGACAAAGCCGTCAAGTTATGGTTTTCCCGTATGGTGGATGAAAAGACAGGGGGGTTCATGTTGACCCTACTTAAAGTTCTACATATAGCCCTGTTGAATTCACTACCAGTCAAGTTTTTAATTCAGTAGGGGAGAGTTCCAAATCCGGAGGCACGGTGGTAAAAAATTTTTTATGGACCCCTTTACTCGAGAGGCCCGAGCATAAATCCTTGCCTGGGGGCCCTTGGGCCCGGTGAACTCCCCTGAGCGAGCGATAGCGTTCGAGAGGATAGATCAATTTGTCATAGTACCCAACTTATGTAGGGGGAAAAATGTCACACCCGAAAAAACCTTTAATGCAGTTATTTGACTGTTTTTCTTTCTTGGTACTAAGCTCTTTCCTATATCCCTATACCATTTGTGAGCCTGTTTTTCATTTGTCTAATTTGTGTATGTTGTATGTGTTCCCAAGGATAAGTAATTCCGTAGGGTTAGTTTTTTCGATAAAATTTTAGGTCAATAATGATGTCACCTTCATTATTAAGAACACTCTTCACCATGTAAGCTTTACGTCTGGATTCCATGGGTGGGGCGTAGCTAGATCTCCTACAGGACAAGAAGACTCTAACCAGGGTCGTATATATACTGTGTGCCGGGGAAAGTTGGGATAGGATGAACAGGGTCGAACACAAGACGAATCTCAAACCAAAGAGAAAGACGCGTTTATCAAGTTGAAAGTACTCGCTTACAATGTAAAAGTCCCGTTTTTGTTCAACCTCTAACCGATATTTTAAAATAAATTAAATTCTGCACAAAAGTTGGCTGAATTAAAGACGAACTTAATATAACTGAAATATATTTTTACTGTTGTCTGGCTGGACATATTCTCCCTGTTTGTCAATTTGTGGACAATGCATAGTGTACACACTGAGCTAGGTTCAAAATTAAATATTAACGATTGGCGATTATGTTTTATGCATTGTTTCAACTCACCTTTGTCTTTCATATAAGTATATGGCAAAGATACTATAAAAATGTCTTGTAATGGTCTCTAGTTGGTCATTGTACGCTCGTAATGGTCTCTAGTTGGTCATTGTACGCTCGTCGATGTTCTCAGCGCCTACGGTTTGGTCTGCTAAACTTAATATACATCACTGAAAATCATTTACGTGACTGAGTGGGTAGACTCTAAATACGAATTTATTTATTTATTTTTGGGGAATATTGTGATGAACGGCCACCATGCTGAAAAACAAAACATGTCACACGCAGCAATTAACATGTCTAGATAAAAATACAAGCAAAATAACATTATGCAATGAATGCATAATATTTGTGTACTAATTCGTGTTTGAGAGAGATTCTGAACTAGGTAAAACTGCTCAATGTCAGCCCGATTACGCAACACATCACAACTAGCACTCAATGCAAACAAACAAATACTTATCAAACAATATAATATAACCTCTGCTTCGTTTCATTTGTTATTTACAACCCGGCTTCAAAACGTCAGCCAACTAGCTTGTGCTAAAGATCCGTGTACATAAGACCTACGCATGAAGGAGGTACACTAGTCACAGAGCTTCAGCACCTGTGTGACGACGTTCAGGTGGGTAAGTAAGTAAGTAAGTTAGTATGTAAGTAAGTAAGTAAGTAAGTAAGTAAGTAAGTAAGTAAGTAAGTAAGTAAGTAAGTAAGTAAGTACGTAATCAATTATATCTGAATGTATATGAGCGTTGATTTGAGTACAGCATTTTCAATCGTTTTCAGCACTTAAAAGTATTTTTGTGGTTAGAAAAATTTAACAAGATTAGAATGGTAAAAACCACTTTGCTCTCAGATGAAAATAATTAAAGATTTGTGCGCGAAAAAGGCTTTATCGATAGAGAAGACGAATTAGAATGTTTGTAGATTCAGTAGATAAAATTAGACCAAATGATTATGTTTTCTTATAAACCAATTTAAAAGACGTTGTTGGTCAAAAGAGTTTTAAATGTATTGTCGATTATTATATATAAATTAATACTGCCCACCATAATAAAAATATTGTTTCCTCGTCCTCGTCGATGAAACCAGTAATGGCATTTGAAATGATTGCGTATCCAAAATCTTAATGTTCCCCACCGACAATAACTTCTGTGACTTGGTAGGTAGACTCTAAATGCAAACGTATTTTATTTTGTATTTAGCCTAAACAACCATGTAAGAATCAGGAATAAACCAGTTGACATGAAATGACGACAAAAGTCGGTATGGTTCCAAAGGATTGTTTTGACGTCTATTTTAGCTTACATCCGTGCGCTTAGCATAATGTCTTGAACACTTGGTGCCATCTTTGAACGAAGTGCTGAACTTCTTGAATGAACGATTGTAATTTACGGATGACACACGCAGATTTTAAGGGTTAAGTGCCGTTTCGATGAGTTTAATTGTGCAAAAAACTAATACGCCACCCCCCATATCGAACAGTGCTAAAAACATACCCAGTAAACTAAACTGGTTAATAACCATATTATAAAGTAGATTTTCCTTTTGTTACAACTTGTCACCTTCATCTGTTTGGGGGAGTGATCGTGGGGCTCCAAACCTCCCCCTGGTAAGTTTCAGGGGTCCATTAACTTGGCTCAACCACCAATGAAATTTTGAATTTTGATATGTTGTGAATTTTGCACACTTTTTGCACAATTTTGCACAACCAACTTCGATTTTTGCACAAGCAACACAAAAAAGTTACGACAACTTCATTTTGGCTGAGCCAAGTTAATGATTTTCAAAATAACGAATTTCATGTGCAAACTTATACCATATTTTTGCACACTTTTTGCACAATTTTGCACAACCAACTTCGATTTTTGCACAAGCAACACAAAAAAGTTACGGCAACTTCATTTTGGCTGAGCCAAGTTAATGCTTGTGGTTGGTATAAGTTTGCACATGAAATTCGTTATTTTGAAAATCATTAACTTGGCTCAACCAAAATGAAGTTGTCGTAACTTTTTTGTGTTGCTTGTGCAAAAATCGAAATTGGTTGTGCAAAATTGTGCAAAAAGTGTGCAAAATTCACAACATATCAAAAGTCAAAATTTCATTGGTGGTTGAGCCAAGTTAATGGACCCAAGTTTCAGTCTCTGGTGCAGAGTCTAATGTGTGCCAGAGTTGGGTGCTGCACGTTGGTTGGGACATGTCCCGTTGTTTCTGATTAAATACCACCGGAGCTCGGAAATGACATAAAACGAAACCAATAGTATGTTACGTTGTTTGTTGACCTAGTCACGCGATTGACTTATGTAATAACTTTCAAAGCACTGCTGTACAATTGTACAACTATTCCTAATCAAAAGATCAATGTATTCTAATTTCTTTCCAGTGTTGCCTGACTAGTAACAAAGCCCTGACAATGTTGCCTTTGAAGGTTTTGATTCTACTGGTACAAGTCTTGGATGGTGGCAACGCTGCACGACACTTGGCAACGTCAGGGTTGAAGGAGGGCGGTGGTTTACTAGAAGCAGGTGAGGGTTTGCTGAGAGTTAGTACGGTATTTTCGTGATATTTGGCTCTCCGCTGGGCAAACACCTACTCAGATCTTGATGAAATTTACGAATATATATGCAACTACAATACAGAGATTAAAATTTACCCGTCGTTCTAGGTTGGCTACCTGAATGTGGGTGTATTTTCGTGATATTGGCTCTCCGTGGGCACCACGACTTGACTTACTTGAATTATGAACTAATAATGCAATACAATACAGAGATAAATGTACCGTCTGAGTCTAGTGTTAAGACGACCTGGAATGTGGTTTTTGTGATATTTGGCTTCCGCTGGCAAACACCTACTTAGATCTTGATGAAACTTTACGAATATATATGCAACTACAATACAGAGATTAAAATGTACCCGTCCTGATGGTCTAGTGGTTAAGACGCTCACCTGGAATGTGGGGGACCCGTGGTTAGAATTCCGGTTGTGGCGGACTTTTTTAAATTCTGAATTGTAGTAAATAATAACAATTACACCTACGGGAGTGCTTCTCAACTAACCAAATCGAGAAATATATTATATATTTTACCAAAATCCCTCATCTATCAACGAGACTGGAAAAAACGTTTACGAAGCGGCCTAGTGTAACAATGACGACACGAAACCGTAATTAAAGTATAAACATAGTTAACCAACATGGCTCATTCATCAACGCGACTAAAAAAGGCGTGTGCTAGGCGGCCTAGTATTAACAATGGGTTTGTCCGTCGTGTTTTGTGTGATGAGTAATTAAAAATGGATGTATGATGGATTCTGCGACTACTCCTACCGATAACGTGTTTATCGAACCTGTTTTCTAAACCCCACAGAATGGCAGGACGACACCGACCCCAGCTCTAGGATCCACGGTGGAAAGACTGCGCTACCCGGGGACTTCAAGGCCACCGTACGCGTTATTGTTAAGGCGAGATACCAAGACTCGGATAACAGTAGCAGGCAGGTAACTGAAGTGACTAGATGCACCGGCACGATCATCAGCAAGAAGTGGGTCCTGACTGCCGCTCACTGTCTACCATGCCCGTTCTTCTACCACCTGAGCCACAAGGATAATCCTAACAGGTGGGTCTCCGCTGCACGCTCGCATTATCCTGCCAAGATATTTATCTTATCTGATTTTATTGTTTGTTTTTTAAAATTATTTTTTAACATCTATCCTATTCAGTTAAAAACTGATTTACAAAGGAGGACAACTTAATAACTCTAATAAGATCGCTTGTCGATGGTGTCGTCGCCGACAGGGTTGGTTTGATAGGCTTCAAATGTTATGTCCCCCATAGAAAATCAGTTATGTGACTGAAGGACTAGACTCTAATGGATAAAGAGGATATAGTTTGCTTTTAAAACTATTATCCTACACCGGCCTTCCGAGGAAACAATTTCAATATATAATCAAATATACTCTCAATAAGATTTAATTTATTTATGTATAAATTATCTCTCTAATTAAACCGATCCGTGTCATAGGTATGTGAAATATGAAGAATTGCTCGAGGTTCAGCCGCAGTGCGAGTCCTCGGACATCAGGAACTGTACGAAACACAAGGTTGAACGCTACGTTTCCCACGAGGAAGTGGTGATCGTGCAGCACGACTGTATGATTGACAACGGTACCGTGTCTGGTGTGGACATCGCCCTCCTCGAGCTGCAGAACGAGCTCCGCTTCACCCACATCGTCCGCCCGTCCGCGCTAATGAGCAGGCGAAAAGCTTCAATACAAAATTGCGTCGCACAGGGCTACGGTAATCAATTCTCATCGAAAACTGTGGGTACGCCCGTGATCAACGACTACAAACTACATTATGTCAATGTTAATGTGGGGAACAACAGTTTCTGTACTCATCTGGATCAGGAGATAGAACTGGAATACTACGTGTGCGCGCGTGACCCCTACAGACAGATCAACAACAGGTGTCGGGGTGACTCTGGGGGTGGTCTTCTCTGCAGGACTCACGGCGGGGCGCACATCACAGTCGGCGTGGCGTCCTGGGCGATGATCATAGTGTCAGGTAAACACGGGGTCAGAACGAAATCTAGCGCAAACTTAACCACCAACATGACTCACTCGGCAAATCTCGGATTTGTTCTAAAAGTTACCTTTAGAGTCGCACTAAGTTATCACCTAGCGGGCTCGACCCATTTATGGTACTAGAAAAACTGGTCGTAATTTCTACACTAGAAAATGTAAGTCTGCGCTAAAGTTATTTAGTGTTTGGTGAATTCAGTAATGAATACAAACCTTGTTCTGATTTTAACTATATGTCGGCCCCATTTTTGTTATTTTTCTTCACGATCTGTTACATGACGTCAGCGAGTGATGGCTTTGTGAATATGACGACGCTAGAACGAACAGAAAATCCACAAGTTAGGTCGCTAACGTAAAGTACCTTCTAGACCCACCTGCCCAGGGGGATCGGACTAGGTATATTGAAGTAAAGACAATCATTGTGAAGGGATTGAAGATGGCAATTTTATGCAGACTCAATCCTTTCCATTGGCAATAAAGACTTAGGAAGATATAGTAAAAAGCTATTTAGGATTGCCAATCTCGCCGGGTTTTAAAGCTCGTTCCTCCTGAATGAGAGTCTTGTGTATAATGCTTGTGCCAACACTGTTGGTTAAAAATTCATATATAGATACATTTAGCCACATAAGATGTGAGAATACGGTAACGAAACTGATTCTAAATAGGTAGCCTAGGCCTATAACAAAAACTTATAATTAGTAAAAATATAATGAGAGTGATGTTTTAAAAGTATTGTGTATGTTTACTTATTTAGCATGAAACTCTGTATGTTTGTTCTTTTAATCACAGATAATATCTTACGATCTGTTGTCTCTGCTCTAGGAATGCTGTTCCCAGGCATATCGTGCGGGGGCAACGCTACAGCGATGGTCTACGTCGCGACCGGATACGTCGAAGAGTGGGTCAAAAACCAAACACAAGATGCTACGATCGTTTTCAGGGCTCTAGACCCAGACGTCAACTAGATCAAGGGTGTGTTCAAGACTCTAGACCCAGACGTCAACTAGATCAAGGGTGTGTTCAAGACTCTAGACCCAGACGTCAACTAGATCAAAGGGTGTGTTCAAGACTCTAGACCCAGACGTCAACTAGATCAAGGGTGTGTTCAAGACTCTAGACCCAGACGTCAACTAGATCAAGGGTGTGTTCAAGACTCTAGACCCAGACGTCAACTAGATCAAGGGTGTGTCGGAATCGGGGTCCTAGTCCAACTCAATGTTAACGTGTTATATTAGCCTATACAGTAGAGCTAACTGCCAGGCAAAATCAACACTACTTAAAATTGGGTTAGGTGTGTATTCGAGAGTCCTTTGCAAAGTATTTGCGCAATAAAAACTATTTGTTCATCCAGTAAAAACAATGAAAAGCGTGATAAGAAGAAACAAAACCTAAATGTATATCTAATTTTAAGTATTCATTCGTTTGATGTTTCGCTCATTGTGACAGTCCGCCATTGTAAACCGGACCTAAAACGAGTGTACACTTTGCGGACTTGAGCCAAGAATGGACTTAGATCTAGAGTTTTCATCTACGTCATTGACAGTGAATTAGTACATTTTACGTTGTTTTGGTCACGTACGTAAACATGGTTGAAAATGTCTTGAGTCCACACGTGCTTTATACATTGCCGACATGAACGCAATTGAGAATCGGTCAGCACACCTACTCTCCAAGTTAACCGTTTCAGACCCATTGTCCATTATCACGGGCATTAACTTTCTAAATTTATATCCGGGTAAAAGAGTTTTTTTCATTTTGACCCCAATTTTTTTCTGTGCATAAAAAATAAAATTCATTTTTTCCCCACCCCAATTGGATGAAAAGTGCCTTTTTAAGAGAATATTGAAAATACACATCTGCAAAAAAGGGGGAAAATTTGGTTTGTACCTGAAATGTAACATATTTCTAGTTTTGCTTCTATTTAAGATACAAACATTGTAAAATATGAAAAAAAATCAGGGGACAAATTTGTTTTTAGAATGTAAAACAAAATATTAACCTAAAATGAAGCTTTAATTTTAACTCCCAATTTTACCAAAATTCCTTAGAAAACACGATAAAAAATATTTAAAAATCACTACAAATATTAGTAAAAAAATTGTAAGTTGAAATAATTTCTTACAATTACTTAATTTCAACGAATTTAATTCGGTAGTGAAAGGGTCGAGTACCATTGTACGGGTAAACTACCCTTACACTCGTACAGGATCGGAACCCTTACACTCGTACAGGATCGGAACCCTTACACTCGTACAGGATCGGAACCCTTACACTCGTACAGGATCGGAACCCTTACACTCGTACAGGATCGGAACCCTTACACTCGTACAGGATCGGAACCCTTACACTCGTACAGGATCGGAACCCTTACACTCGTACAGGATCGGAACGCGCAACCGGTCAATAATATTTATGAAATAAATAACCCAATGCGACCTGGATATGAACCCGGGTCACCACAATATTTCCAATTTATTGCGTATTTTGTCTTTCGAACAGTAATATTTCATTTTACATTTACCTATCGTATTTGACTTAATTCGCATTTCGATTACACGGGCACCGAAATTGATATTGCAATGTCCGCTGAAATTCAAGCCTACCACTGAAAATCAGTTCTTCATAACACAATTAATAATAATATTTGTAATCAAAGATTATACTATTGTTTAAAGATTACAGTATAATACAGTGTATTTGAATTTCGCAATAATGTTTACTTTAGTGTTGCAAGCAACATTTTTAATCACAATACATTAATTTATTTGTACTGATGGTACGAGTTGTTTGTTAAATACATATTTATACTAGATTGTAAAATAATAAATTATATCTTAAGCTAAAGAGTAAAGATGTCAATAAGTCCCAAGATGGCGTGTTGTTTGTTGTCTGATGACAAGGACGCAATAAACAGCTTAGGGGATATGTATTAATTACTGCTTTGTTTTTTCATTTACAAAATTAGATACCAAAACATTAAATACAAACCTCACATACATTATCCCAATAAGTCCAAAGGCTTTATTAGTTGGCCGTTTGAACACTCGATGATTCGATGAATAATTACTATTGTACTAGGAAAACGCTTAAGTCCCGCCGCGTTGTTGGATGAGCGTAATTGGTGCATTGAGCTGCCATGTGTTATGCGAATTTTCTGTTGTTCTGGGAAAAATCATTATTAAATTTAAAAAAAAAATAATAATAAAATAATAATTATTAATCGTAATTGTTTAAAAAAAATCCTAAAATTGAAATTTGTATAAGAAATAATTTCTCGATTGCGCTCAAATTTAACAATAATATATAAATTCATAAAATTAAGGTTCTGCGAAAAAATTATTTCAATCGGATAAAGCATGTAGGTGTTATCAGTCATAGAATTGTTTAAAAAAAGAAAAAACCCGTAAAATTTCGATTTTTATGATAAATATTTTTTCAATTGCGCTCAAATTTCACAAGAATATCTTAATTTATAAAATAAAGGTTCTGTGCAAAAATCATTAAAATCGGATAAAGCATGTAGGTGTTATAAGTCGAAGAAATTTTTTTTAAATCGAAAAAAATCGTAAAATTACGATTTTCATGAAAAAGAAATTTCCGATGGCGCTCAAAAACGTGACAGTTCTAAGTTCAGAGATTTCGAAGGCCTCCATAAAAATTTCATCGCAATCGGAGTATCGGTTTAGCCGGAATCGTGTGGACAAACAGACAAAAATACAAAAAAAAAAAAAAAACATTCCGGATTTTTTTCTCCAGTGTAGTAGAATGGAATCTTCGCTTCGCTCATCCAATAATAATTGTTCTATATTTGGTAAATTTTTAATGTTAACAGGCCTTCAGCTATAATCAAACCTACGTAATTTTATTACAACTGGTAAACCTTCGGGCTTAGTGGAATAATGTATGCTATTTTTGTATTTAATGTTTTGCTATATAACAAAAAAAATTGTAAAGTTAAAATTATTATTATGGTCTAAACAAGCAAACATAATAATAACTATGTTATAGTGTAATTTTAGGTTTTTAAAGCAACTGTTATTAGGTATGCAAAAACGTTTAAAACTATTTAATTTAATTATTATTGATGAATTGATTGATTAAAACACCATTACCTCCTTGATCGCATTAAGTAATTTAGTTAGTTCGTTAGTTAGTTAGTTAGTTAGTTAGTGAGTTAGCTAGCTAGTAGTTAGTTAGTTTGTTAGTTAGTTAGTTAAAGTTAGTTAGTTAGTTAGTTAGTTAGTAAGTAAGTTAGTAAGTTAGTTAGCTAGTTAGTTAGTTAGTTAGTGTTATTCTAGTTTAAGGGAAATCAGCAGTGGAGTAAAAGTAAATGGAGTAACAAAGTGTTTTTTGACCAAGGTGGGGTATCCACAATAAACACGCGCGCTTCCTAGATATTATATTAATCTTTCAAATAGGAATGGCCAATAATAATACTATAAATAAATGAAATCAATTAATTCTAATTTAGGGTCTACCCACTCAGTCATAGAACTGATTTTCAGTGGGGGACATTGAATTTAAAGCGACCAAGCCCGGACCGCCGATCAATGAAGCTGGACACGATTCCACCCGCGGACAGCACCAGAATCTACTAGGCTGATTCGGAACAACCATAGAATTTAATATGTGCCTCGTTGCTAGGATGGCTCCAAATTTACCGTTTACAAATTTTTAAACAAAGAACTGTTGGACTTAAGTCCACATAAGAAATTAGCCTTTAGAGGGAGTCGAAACCTGGACCATCTGCATGTGAAGCAGAGACTCTGAGACCAAAGTAGTTGATTCAAGTAGTTAGTTGACACCTAGTTTGCTTCAAACGCCGTGCTATTATTAACTGCTCGCTCTGAGGCGAGCGCTCATTACTGCACTCAGCATAATAACCTCATCCGATTGCA